>PVKC010001436.1:0-50603 GCA_004027635.1 Crocidura indochinensis
AAAGAAAGAAAGAAAGAAAGAAAGAAAGAAAGAAAGAAAGAAAGAAAGAAAGAAAGAAAGAAAGAAAGAAAGAAAAGAAAAGAAAATTAGGAAGTTGAGATGGAGACAAAAGGAGACCTGAATCTTAGGATTTGGGGAGTCCTCGATTTAAATACATGGCTGACATTTGGATACATTGAATTTCCAAGCCATCTGAACATCTGTAGCCTGGACCTGTGTAAATTTCAGAAGAAAATTTCCAATATGACTGGATTTGGTCTGTGTTCTCAGGAGTATTTAGAAATCTAGGATGAACATAATTCTGGGATGTCCTAATGGTGTTACCCTTTGTGAGATATTGTAGAGAGGTGATATTTTATTTAAAAGAATTTCTTTTGGGGACTCAGAGCAGTGGCATAAGCGGTAGGGCATTTGCTTTGCACCATTGACCTAGGACCGACCGCAGTTCAATCCCCTGGCGTCCTATATGATCCCCCAAGCCAGGAGAGATTTCTGAGCGCATAGCCAGGAGTAACCCCTGAGTGTCACCGGGTGTGACCCAAAACAAACAAACAAAATAATTACTTTTGGGAATGGTCTCCCCAGCTCCCTCAGGGGAGTTTCAGTGATTCTTTGCCAGCGGCCTGTTGTTTATTATGAGGCCCTTAGGATGCAGTACTGCTTGGATTCTGGCTTTGGGATTCTCCAGCAACCATTTTCCAGTGGTATTCAGGGGCTTCCAGGGCTGTGCTTGGCAATGCTTAGGGGTCTTTGTGGTGCTAAGGAATTGAGCCAGGATCAGCCTCATACGACACAGGTGATTTAACAACTGGTTATCACTCTAGTCTGGAAGGTGTATGTTTGTAGGTATTTTGATTAGTTTGGGGGTTGGGAGTGTGTGTGTGCACACCCAGTAACACTAAAGATTAAACTCAAGGTTTAATCCTGGCTCTGTGCTAAAGGAACACTCCTGGCAGGGCTTTGGGGTAGCCGTAGGTGGTGCTAGGGAATAACCTGGGTCAGTCTCATGCATGGGAAGCATATTAGCTGCTGTACTCTCGCTCTGATTCCCAAACGTCTGTTTAAAATGTGTAGTGTTAAGACAAATTAATAATAGCTAACAACCATATGGGCTGATAAAGTTTTATTTATTTACTTTTTGGTTTTTGGGCCACACTCATTTGTGCTCAAGGCTTATTCTTGGTTCTTTGCTCAGGGCTCACTCTTAGAGTTCCCAAGGCACAATATGTTTTGCTGTAGGTAGTGCCAGGACAACTGTGTAGTGCCAGTCTCATGTAGTGCAAGCACCCTGCGTACTATACTGTCTCTCGGGGATCAATAAAATTTACCTGCTAAATTATCTGGTTCTGTTCCTTTTTTTTTTTTCCGAGAGAGAAATAATATGATCACAGTTTACCTCACACTTTTTCTAACTCGTTAATGTCTGGATTATATGTTTTCTTTTGTTTTACTACTATAATCAGTCCCAGAACCCTAGATTGTGCTGAGCGTATAGAATGTTTGCAGAAAACTTGTTGAATAAATTTTAGTAGGCATGAACAGTGATTTTGCTTTGCAAAAGTTTTATTAGAGCCTTATTAATTGTTTTCCTTTTTCTTTCATTCTCTCCCCCCCCCCCCTCAAGTTCCACTCTTATCCTGGGGACCCAGCTTTAACTTTAGCATCTGGTATGTTGAACTTAGTGGCATTGATGATCCTGATGTAGTACAGCCGTGCCTCAACTGGTATAGCAAGGTAGGACTATATCTTAAAATCTAGATTTTATATTTCTAATGCCTGGAAAGGGAATTTAAAAACATTGAGAATTGGAATAATTACAATCAATCAAATGTTGTACTGTTAAATTTTCTTAGCTTCTAAGCATTTTTGTACTTTAATCAATGCTACTCTGTGACATAAGTATAATTATTAACCTTATTTGACAATGATAGAAATGGAGCACAGAGATGTTAACTTTTTCCACAGTTATTCTGTGATATAGGTAAAATCGATTACTCTGTGATATAGGTATAATTATTTTCCATATTATACAGTGATAGAAATGGATCGGAGTGGTTAATTTTTCAGTTATAAGACGTTTAAGCAAGTGTATATAAAGGAGGTCTGTCTCCAGAGATTGTCATTGTCTTATCCTCATCTGTTTTTAACCTATATTGGAAATATTTGATCAGGGTTTTGTTTTTGTTTTTGTTTGGGAGCCCAGACTCACTAGCATTCAGGGATTACTCCTGCCTCTGTGATCAAAAATTGCTCCTGCAATCAGGGATATAGGATGCAAAGGATCAAAGCTGGTTCAGCTGCTTCTAAGGCAAATGCCCTATCCACTGTGCTATCACCACAACCCATTATTTGAGTAGTTTTAGTGGGATAGTTTTGGTTGTAAGTTATTTATAATGCATTCCTTCATTGTGTTTATATTGTATAAAGTGGGAATATATACTCTAAGCACGCAGTATTTGAATTATTTTAATTTAATTTGATAATTGAGTTCTTGGGCTTAGAACTCAATATAAATTTGTAGGTTGGGCTAGCGAGGTGGCGCTAGAGGTAAGGTGTCTGCCTTGTAAATGCTAGCCAAGGAAGGACCGTGGTTCTATACCCCGGCATCCTATATGGTCCCCCCAAGCCAGGGGCAATTTCTGAGTGCTTAGCCAGGAGTAATCCCTGAGCATCAAACGGGTATGGCCCGAAAAAACCCTCCCACCAAAAATTTGTAGGTCATTTTATACAATTGATGCAGCCTATTGGAAAATATATACCGGAATTTCAATTCTTCAGAAGATTTTTGTTCTGTTTGATCTTTGATTTGAGTGTTATATATTTAAGTGAGCCTTGGCTTATTTTTATCATTGAGATAAGACATTGGTCCTCTTAGAACTTCCTAGTAATTATTTGCTAATGGGTGAACTGATCTACTCCTAGAGATTGGAAGCAACAACTTTATTTTCATTCTAAGGTTTTTTAATATGGGATAGCAACTCTTTCTTGGTTAACTTTTTTTAATTTGGCTAATTTATTTTTGGCACTTGACTTTATTTAGTTTATAATAAATGTCTTAGTCATTCTGTATTTTTTTATATCCTTGGATAAATTCTTTCATGGTCTAGATGAACTTTTTAAATATTAAAGATTGCTGTTCGAACTTTTTGAGTTTCTATTGTTGCTTGGGTTTCTTGGCCACACCCAGCTGTACTCAGAAGTGACACTTCTGGTGGTGCTCAGGAATTCAGATGCTTCAAATGTAGTGCCAGGGATTGAGTTTAGGTCCTTGCAAGGCAGCATCCTACCCATTTTGCCATCGCTTATGTCTTTTTTGTATGTTTTTATATCCACACTTGGCAGTACTGAGGGTTATTTATGTCCTATTAATTTGATATCACTCTTTCCATGCTTAGAAGACCAGGCAGTGAGTGCCAAGGATCAAATCTGGATACTCTTTATGCAAAGCATATACTCCAGCCTTTTGAACCCCTTCAACCCAGATGACGTTAGCATTTTATTCACATAATAGATGCACAGTATATACTTAAACTATCATAAATATTGTCCATCCTTATTTCAGAAAATGATTTGGCTTTTCTCACTTAATTAAAATTTTTCAATGTAGCAGGGCCAGAGCAATATCACAGCAAGTTGGGTGTTTGGCTTGCACAGGGTCAACTGGATTCAGTCCCTGGTGTCCCATATGGTTTTCTGAGCCTGCCAGGAATAATTTTGGAATGTAGAGCCACCAGTAACCCCTGAGTACCACCGCTGTGGCCCCAAAACTAAAAAAATAAAATTTTTTTTGTAGCTTGTGATATGTAAATGTTTTCTTTAATAAAATCAAGGAAATCTCAGGTATTGTAGAGAGCTGCAGATTTAACCTCCCTTTTGTAAAGAGATTTTATTTTAGAAAATAAAGTTGTTTTTTTTTTTTTTTTTGAAAATAAAGATTTTTGAACCATGGGTTTGGGACATGGCTGAAAGGGAGAGCTGGTACAGATGCATGACTCTCTGTGGTCTCAGGGTTGATTCTGTGCATTGAATTGGCCTATAGCACTGCATCACTACTGAGTTCCAAATCAACCTTGCTGCCAAAACAGGTAGCACCAGGAGCATCCTGGCCACCATCCAATGTGACCCTGCAGAAAATATTCATCTCTGTTTCCTTTTAAATTCTTTCTCTAGAACAGGGGTCTCAAACTTGCGGCCCTTCATACAACATTTTGTGGCCCTGCCCTAGAGGAATCTTTTTTTGTTTTGTTTTGTTTCACACTCCCCAATGTTCAAGGCTTACAACTGACTTTGCACTCATGGATCACCCCGACTTTGCCTCCTGCGGCCCCCAGGTAAATTGAGTTTGAGACCCCTGCTCTAGAAATTAAAGTCTTCACCTTCTTTGAGTTTTCTTTTTCCAAACATGAAAATTTGTTATTTTATAAAATCACTCCAACTCTGAATTTATAGAGCCTTATAGAAAGTTTAAAATGTGCATGCCCCTTAGACTTCAAAAGTCGATATATTTTTTATATAAGTATTTAAACACCGTGATTTTTTTTTTTTTTTTTTTTTTTTGGTTTTTGGGTCACACCTGGCAGTGCTCAGGGGTTACTCCTGGCTCCATGCTCAGAAACTGCTCCTGGCAGGCACATGAGACCATATGGGGCACTGGGATTCGAACCAATGACCATTTGCATGAAAGGCAAATGCCTTACCTCCTTGCTAACTCCCGGGCCCTAAACACCATGATTATAAGCATGTTTGTATATAAATTTTTAATAAAAAGTACTTAGTTAGGTTTAATATTATTCTATCAAGAAACTATGATAAATAGGTATTATGATAAATCTTTAGAAACCAAGAGTAACAAACTTATTATAATAGTAGGTTGGATATAGATTTATTCTTCATTATTTGATGAGGAAAAATCTTGGCTAATGTAAGAAAAAATGATAACTTTTTATTAACATAGTAGTCAACCTTTTACAATAAGAATTCAACCAATTGTGAAGTGATTTGTGTTTGTAAATTTTCTTACAAAAGTATTTCATGTTTGCTTTATTAAAATAAGCTTTTCAATAAATCATATTTTTATTTCATATATTGCTGCTATGTCACAGTTTATTTCACTATTTTTATATATATTTAGAAAAAATTTGAAATTTTAACATTTTTGTGTTTTAAAAATATCTTTATGTGAGCTTGTTATTTTGTCATTCTATTAAGGGAGAGATAGTAAATTGAATATTCTTCTTGATCAAATTTTATTGCATAATCTATAATGTAAATCAGACTTTAAAATAATACAATTTTTATGTGAGATTTTGGGGCCACTGAGCATTTGGGCTCAGGACGTACTCCTAGCTTTGTGCTTAGAGATCCCTTATGGCAGGGCTGGGGACCATACATGGTGCTGAGGATCGCTCTCACCCATAAAACTATAGAATGTAAATAGTGACCATTCTGATGACTTTGATTCACAAATCTTTTTGTGAATAGTTTGATTTTGAAATAACACTAGAATTTGATATAGTCATTCAAGTGAAAATTTATTACTTAAAACCAAAAACAGAAGGAAATAGTTTAATTTATACAATGCGTAATGGTTGCTGGTTTTTAGTACACTATAATCTGATCACTAAAAGATTGTTTGTTTGTTTTTTATCATCTTAACTGGGCTCTGATATTTTTGTTGCTACTTCTTGGAAATTTAGTTTTTTATTTTTATTTGAGGAATCATTGCTGAATTTGTTGTATTTTATATATAAAATCTTTATTTAAACACTATGATTATAAGCATGATTGTAGTTGGGTTTCAGTCATACAAAAAACACATCCCCTTCACCAGTGCAATATTCCCACCACCAATGCCCCCCCACCCCGCTCCCTCCTTCCCAACCCTTGCCTGTATTTGAGACAGGCATTCTACTTCTCTCACTTATTAAGAAATTTAGTTTCTTAGGGGCCAGAGTGATAGCACAGTGGTAGAGCGTTTACAGAAAGGAAAGAAGGGAGGAGGGACGGAAGGAGAAGGAAGGAAGGGAGGGAGGGAGGGAGGGAAGGAGATAAGGAAGGAGGAAGGGAGGAAAGGAGGGCAGGGAAAGAAAGAAAAAGAAAGAAAATAAATTCAGTTTCTTGAATTAGTTTTTGTTTCATTTTTATGAAATACATGCTTGTATATTTATATATGTTTCACATCTTTCTGATATATACTTTGAACCTTTAGCAAGTTATTACAATTAACTGGGCTTTAACTTTGTCCTTTAAAAGTATAAACAATAATGCTAGTCAATAGAGTTTGTACAATGATTAGCAAGGGTGAAAGTTCACTGTAGGGTAGTTGTCACTGTTTTATGCAGTAATAACTAAGCAAGTTTTTTTTTTCTTATTTTCTCTTGTGTTCCAGTAGTACCGTGAACAGGAAGCTATTCGCCTTTGCCTCAAACACTTTAGGCAACACAACTATACAGAGGCCTTTGAATCACTGCAAAAGAAAACCAAGATTGCTCTGGAACATCCTATGTTAACAGATCTGCATGATAAACTAGTGCTGAAGGGTGATTTTGATGCTTGTGAAGAATTGATTGAAAAGGCTGTAAATGGTATGTTACATAAACTTAGATTAGGTATTAGAATGATCTCAAGTACATACAGAATATTGTGTGTGTGTGTATGTTTGTGTGTGCAAGCATGTGTGGTGTGCCAGGCATCTAACCAGGGCCTCACAAATATAAGACAGATATACTATTGCTGAGCCCAACCCCAAGAAGAATTTTGTTATTGTTGTTTAGCCACACCCAGTAGTGCTCAGAAGTGCTCAGTAGTGCTTGCTTCTGGCTCTGCACTTAGGGCTCACTCCTGGTAGGTTCGGGGGACCTATGTTGTGCTGGGGACCACACCTGGGTTGGACACATGTAAGGTCCTTCATTTGCCTTACCCACTATACAGTCTCTGGCCTCACCAAGAATATATATATATTTTTTTGTTTGTTTGTTTGTTTTGGTTTTTGGGCCACACCCAGTGACCCTCAGGGGTTACTCCTGGCTATGCACTCTGAAGTTGCTCCTGGCTTGGGGGACCATATGGGAACCGGGGGATCGAACCATGGTCCGTCCTAGGCAAGCGCAGGCAAGGCAGGCACCTTACCTCCAGCGCCACCGCCCGGCCCCCAAGAATATATTTTTAAGGAACTGTAGGCTTATGTTATACCAGTTGCTTACTTATCCTTCACTCTTCCCCCATTTTTTAAACTGCGTTTTTTGTTCTTGAGTTAAGTCAATAATGTAAAAATAGGCTTGAAAAACAAAACAGAAACATACTTACATATCAAAAGATAAATTATCAAATTATTATCTTAGGGATGCACATATTTACAAATGCTAACAATGACTAGCAGTAAAACACATTTGAAAAACCTTTTTTTTTTTTTGTATCATTGACCTACCCTTTTTTTTTTTTTTGGTTTTTGGGCCACACTCAGTGATGCTCAGGGGCTACTCCTGGCTATGCGCTCAGAAATAGATCCTGGCTTGGGGGACTGTATGGGACACTGGGGACCCATCCTAGCTCAGCGGCCATCCTAGGTCAGCTGTAGGCAAGGCGAATGCCCATCTGCTGTGCCATCGCTCTGGCCCCATAGCCTAATCTTTTATGTAGTTTTATTTGTTGTTGTTGATAGAAAATTATTATTTTTAAAAATGGTGTCCTCGGGATTGGAGTGGTGGTGCAAGTGGTAGGGCATTTGCTTTGCACGTGCTAACCTAGGAGGGACTCTGGTTCTATCCCCCAACATCCCATATCATTCCTCAAGCCAGGAACAATTTTGAGCACATAGCCAGGAGTAACTCCTGAGCATCACTGGGTGTGGCCCAAAAAACAAACAAACAAAAAAATGGTGTCCTTTGGTGAAAGGGGATGGTTAAATATATTTTTAAAATTGTTACAAGAAGACTAATTTGAATGAGATTTTTATTAGAAACATCTTTGCTATGGTATGAATATTATGTAATCAGTGGTTTTCTTGGGGCTGATAATCTTTGAAAGAAATGTAATAGAGAATGATATAATCTCCCAAGATAATTGCCTCAGAAAATGACATACGTCTCTTTGAACATTAAAGTTGTCATATGATTTTTATTTCTGTGAAAGAGCTCTTTGTTGTTTTATAGAGTGTTGAAAATCATTGTCATTCTCTTTTATGGAGAGAACAGAATTGCTGCTGCTTGCAATATAATATTTTTAGACAGTTAGACAGTCCTATTGCTGACTTCTCAAATCTTGCAGTCTGTGGACTCGAAATATATGCCCAGGTGACTGGGTTCCCTGCAGAGCTTCAGATTTTCAGAAAGACCAAACCATGGGCTGAAACATTTATGCTCATCCACAAATCTGGGGTTGAGTTCTGGTCATTGATTAGTGTTTTATTTTAATGGATGGGGATATAGAGGGTCTTCCAGGCAGTGTTAGGGAAACTTTCCCCCCACTGGACAGGTCAGAAGATGTTATGCTGTTCAGGCCCTGTGGAGCTGCGTGGGATAACTGGGCCAGGAGAGTCTCAGGGGCCATACTCCAGCAGTGCTTCAGGGAACATGTAGTGTGGGTAGTAGAACCCAGGTCAAGTACGAGCCATGGAATTCGTGACCTAAGTTTTTATTAGTCTAATGTAACATCCTCTAAAAAAGCCCTACACAACTGATTTTCATTTTTGGTGACTATATCAAGATGCCTTAAGGATGGTGTGTTCTCAGTTATCTATGGATGACACATACCCAACATAACCTATGCTATGTCTTACGTCTTTCTTTCATTTATCTGTTTATTATTCGTATCTTCCATTATCAGAAAAGTGCGTTCTTGAATCAACAATCAATCTTAGCACTTTTTATAACTCCCAGTTCATGGGCAAGTCAGAGGTCAGGGACTTTAGGAGCTGGAGCTTTAATATGGTGGTTAAGGTACTTCCTTTGCATGCAGTCAACCCAAGTTTGATCCCATAACATCCCATATGATCCTCCAAGCACATTCTTCAGTGCAGAGATAGGAATTATTCCTGAGATCAAATCCTTTTACTTGTGGGATTGGATACTAACCAGGTTAGATATGTGCCTGGATTGTTGAGCACTCAAGTTTATATCAGCATTATTGACTGTTGGAGAAATTTTTGATGAGAGGAAAAATGCACATATTTATCGACAGATGTATTCTGAGTAAAATCAGCTTAATATGCTCTGTAGAAGACTGGATGAGAATCTAGTGTATCTTTTTAGGGAAGAGAAAAATCATAGACTTTCTGCTTTCATAAATTTTAATGTTGTTGCCATTACCCTCTATTAGTACCCAATGCTCATCTATCAGAACTGTTTGGATGGTTAGTGACATAAACACAGAGCGAATACGACCTTTTTTGAGTTTATAAATTGAAAGTTAACTTCTGATTTTGCTTCCAGCTGCATTGTGTTATAAAAACAAACTTTACCTTCAGGCTTATACATTGTTACCGCTTATTTAGTTGATACTCATACTTGAAAATAAATGATTCTAATCTTTGAAATCCAGTATACTTAGGAATATAACAAATAGAAAATGTAATATATAGTGTAATATATTACTTATAATAACTAATGAAAACAGTAAAATACCATTTGTGGGGGCAAGGAATATAACTGTGTTTGTTTGATTCCCAACCCAGCAAAAATAAATTGATAAATACAAAAGGATATGCTTGTTTAAAATGAGCCATTGCTGGCAAAAGTGTATGCGCGTGTGTGTGTGTGTGTGTGTGTGTGTGTGTGTGTGTGTGTGTAACTTCTAAGAATAAATTCTATGTAACCTCATAGGATGATGAAGATGCAAGTACTTTTGTACTTTTTTCTTTTGACACTTAAGGTATTTAATATTGTTACTGGCTTGCACCTTTGGTGGCTCATATTTGGTTTCGGTTTAATGAAAACAAAATTACAGTGTCGGCCTCCTGTTCTGGAAACAGAGAACAAGACTACCAGCAGTTTTCCATAACTATAAGGCTAAAAATATGTTTTAAAACTCTCTCTTTGGTCTTACATTCAACTAACAATAGAAATTCTGTGCAACTCTTGATAATACGAAGGCTCATTTTACCTACCCATCTATCTCTAGAAAGGAACTAAACTTTGGGAAAATGGTAGTGACTCTACTTTTGAGACAGAGAACCAAGTATTTTTTTTTAATTTATTTTCTTCGCTTTTCATTTTCTGTGCTCCTCAACTGGCCTGGAACAATGTTTAGTTAATAAACATTCCTTCCAGGGTGGTTCAGCTTGCTGCTGACTTCACTGATGATGATTTGTTGGACAAATAAGGAAGTAAACACTGGAGAGATCTTGGCTTGTGCTCCACTGAAAACAACAGTGAAGGGCAAGCAGGCCTGCTACAAAGGCAAATCTAGAGGATCAGAAGTTTTCTATCTGGCTTCTGATGGGAGAAACAAAAACCACTTCTAGGTTAGTAGTGTCTTCTTCAAGACTAGTCTGTATTTTAAGAAAGTGACAATCTATTATTCATTTTCCTTCTTGATTTCCTATTTGCCTAGAAATTTCCCTACCTTTACATTTAATTTCATGAAAGGATATTTCTGAACCAATAGCTTTTACTTCTCTGACAATTACTGGCAATAAAGATAGAACTGAGGACGATGGGTAAAAGTAATTACCTAGAAAATGAAAACACTCAACGAAAGCTTCCTTTTGCAGTGTTACATATTGACCATTGAAGTCAAGTTTTTTGTTTTGTTTTTCTTTTTATGTGGTATGGAGGGATTAAGTTTTCCTACAGTGTCATTTTGAGGACCTAACCCCTTCTTTTCTTTAATCTCTTATTTTTCCTCTCCCTTCTCTCTATTTCTTTGCTTCTCACCCCTTTGTGTAGTCGTTGTTAATTATTTGATATACATAAAACATGCTGTCCTATGATTTTTAAGAAAGTGAGATCTTATTGGAGTAATGTTACCTTTGTGGCAAGGTTGTTAACTGCATACTTGATAATAATGGGTATAGACTATTTAGAGTCTGCGTTTCTTATGAGCGCTGGTAATTCGTATCTTTTGTAGAATATGCCATTTTGTCCAAATGGGTAGTAACTCCACGTTTTAAGTTTATTGGTATAAAATTTTTTATTTTCAGTTGTTAACTGTTTAATTCCTTGTATCATGTCTAATCCTTGACATACAATTTGGGTGTTTTTTTGTTGTTGTTGTTGTTTGCTTACCAGTCTGGCTAAGCAAATATTATTTATCAGGGAGGGAAATTGGGGACATTGGTGGTGGGAAATGTGTACTGGTGGATGGTGATGTACATTGTATGACTGAAACTCAATCATGAACAACTTTGTTACCATGGTGTTTAAAAGTAATTAAAAAATAAAAGAAATTAAAAATAATATTCATCAGTAACAGTATTATCTAACCATTTAATTTCTGTGTCTTGCTTTTTTTGTTAATTATTTTTATTTTGTTGCCTTTAGCAATTGTCTTTATCCTCTCCTTCTACATAACATGGTTTCTTTGTTTTCATGGTGGGAAGACCACACCCAGCTGTGCTTAGGGCTTATTCCTGGCTCTGTTTCCAGGATCACTCTGATTTTCCTGGAGCTCTGGAATACTAGTGCTTGAACCCAAATTGGGTGCATGCAAGACAAGTGCCCTTCCTGCTCCACTATATTATTGTTCTTTGCTCCACTATATTATTGTTCTTACTCCCTCCCCCCCCAACACACCCTTAATACTGTTTCAGTCTCTCTTCTTTTTCTAGTTTTTTGAAAACTGAGATAATTAATTTGAGATCCTTCTTTACAAATGGAAGCATTTGGTGTTATTTTCCCGTAAGCACTGGTTATTTAGCTGTATATCATCAAGCTTGCTGTGCTGAATGTTTTAGTTCAGTTTAATATATTGAATATGTTTTATTTTTTCCCCTTAGGTTTAATCATTTTTGTTTGTGTTTTTTGGAGCTAAACCCAGACTCTTAGAGCAGTGCCAGGGATTAAACCTATGCCTCCTCATAGCAAAACATGTCTTTTGTGCCATCTCTCAGTTTAATTTTTTTGTTTAGTATTTTTTTGGTTTTTGGTATTTTGGGGCCACACTCGATGACTCTCAGGAATTACTCCTGGATGTATGCTTAGATATTGCTCCTGGCTTGGGGGACCATATGGGATGTCCTAGGCCAGCCTTGCGCAAGGCGAACGCCCTACTGCTGTGCTATTGCTCCAGCCACTGTTTAGTATATTTAATACAAGGTCGCGGTGATGTAATAGTGAATAGTAGTATAGTGATAGAGAAAAACACTTTCAGTGTTTTTTTGTTGTTTGGTGATCCTGTTTTAGATTCATTGATTGTTGAGAATTTGTGGTATAAATTGATTTGACTCGTGATTCCTGTGGTGGAGCAACTGGTTTGTGGGTGATCAGCTTGTGATACTGGTTTCTGGCCTGCCATACCTTTCCAACTGTGTAGGTATTATTTCCTGCTGTGGACCTTTGTCTCTTGTCCTACCAGGACAGGGGGTATGGGAATCCCTCTCTCTGGGGATTGTGGAATGCGCAACCTGCCATCCAACAGACTTTTATACTTTCTCTACAATATGTGATATAATTTTTTTTGTTTGTGGTAATCATTTTATGCTATTAGACTTAGATACTCTCAGGAATATTTTGGCATTTTCAGTATAGATTAATGCATTGTTAGAATTCCTAAAACTATTTTCATTATTGATGTTGGCCTTAAATTTTTCTTTTACCTTTTTTGTTTCTAACTCTGCATAATAGATTATAAAGCTAACATTTTCTTCCTGTTCTTTATATATTTATTATATAAAACTTTATTTAAAGACTATGCATCACATAATTGACATAGTTGATCATAATACATTTATTTCCAAACAAGTGGCAGTGAAATTATTAAAGAAGAAAAAAGGAAAGAAAAAGAAGAAAACGAGTACAGCAACAAGAAAATTTGTGAAAATTTTGTACCTCACGATGAGATTATTAAGTCGTTGTTAGGTTTAGTAAGCTCTTGTTGCTAGTTGATCATTATGTTACTGTTTTAGTTTCTGAAAGTTAGCATCTTAATTTTCATACTTTATTGTTTTATATATCCATCTCAGAATATATGTCCCTCTTTTTATTTTTCAGTTGTGTTATGATATACTTTCCTTTTAGTTCAGTATTTTTTTGTTTTTGTTTTTGTTTTTTTTTGGGTCACACCCAGCAGTGCTCAGGGGTTACTCCTGGCTCCATGCTCAGAAATTGCTCCTGGCAGGTACGGGGGACCATATGGGGCACCGGGATTCGAACCGATGACCTTTTGCATGAAAGGCAAACGCCTTACCTCCATGCTATCTCCCGGGCCCTAGTTCAGTATTTTTATTACAAGGTGATATGACTCTTTTGTGACCAGGGTTCTTGTGACCAGGCTTCAGATACACAGTGGCATCCTGGTTGGTGTGTTCCTATGGGGATAGTTTCAATTTTACAATAAAATATTTTCTGGTTATTTTCACTATTAATGACTTCTAGCATGAAATTTCTAGCACATATGAATGTACAGAGTACATATTCTGTATATTTCTTTTCCTTTAAAGTTTCTTTGGCCCACTCAGATCAGGTTTTAAGTAATAATGTTTGAGTCTCTCAGTTGCTGAGAAAAATGTATAAGCATTTCTCACTCTGATTATGTATACTGTGTTGAATCTTTGTACCTCAGTTCAATCCTGGCGACCCATATGGTCCCCATGCCAGGAGCAATTTCTGAACGCATAGCCAGGAGTAACCTCTGAATGTCACTGGATGTGGCCCAAAAAACAAACAAACAAAAATAACCAAGTAAAAATAAATTGTGTGTGTGTATGTATGCATGTGTGTGTGCTTGAAAGAGAGAGAGGAGAGAGGGAGAGAAGGAGAGAGGGAAGGGGAGAGAAAGGAAGGGAGGGGGAGAGAATGGGAGGGAGAGAGCATATATTTTGCTTATTCTTTGTCAGAATTCATTCATTTGAAGCTATGTTTGTAGAATCATATGGATTTTACATTATGCTACTTTAAATTAAGTACTTTGTCATTTAGAAATATGTTCTCATCTCCAGTTTTTGTCATTAGGTATAAGTGATCTTACCTTAATGCATCTACTTTTGGCTCGGGATATAGCCAAATGATAAAGTATTTATGTGCATACTCAGTTTCTTCTTTTCTCTCTCTCTCCCTCTCTCTCCCCCCTCCCTCCCTCTCCCTTTCTCACCCTCCCTCTTTTCCCCGTTCTATCCCTCCCTTTCTCTCCCCCCTCCCTTCCTTTCTCTCCCCTTCCCTCTCTCCTTCTCTCTCTCTCTCTCTTCTTCTCTCCCTCTCTCCTCTCTCTCTTTCAAGCACACACACATGACACACATGCATACATACACACACACAATTTATTTTTACTTGGTTATTTTTGTTTGTTTGTTTTTTGGGCCACATCCAGTGACATTCAGAGGTTACTCCTGGCTATGCGTTCAGAAATTGCTCCTGGCATGGGGACCATATGGGTCGCCGGGATTGAACTGAGGTCCATCCTGGGTTAGCCGCATGAAAGGCAAATACCTTACCGCTGCACTATCACTTCAGCCCCTTGGTTAAGTATTTAGAGAATTTATTTTATTTTATTTTATATTTATTTTTTTGGTTATTGGCTCACACTCGGCAGCACTCAGGGGCAGAAATCACTCCTGGCAGGCTCAGAGGGCCATATGGGATGCTGGGATTCCAATCACCATCCTTCTGCATGCAAGGCAAACCACCCTATCTCCATGCTATCTCTCCGGCCCCTAGAGGACTTTTTTTTTTTTCTATTTTAGTGAATTTATTTTTTGGTTTTGAGGCAATATCTAGCAGTGCTCAAGGGTCCTACTCCAGGTTCTCTGATTGGGGTTGCTCCCAACAGTGCTTAGGAGACCATTCAGTACAGGGAAGTGAAACCAAGCTCAAAAGTACTCTGATCTTTAGCCAAATCCGGTGCTCTGTATCCACAGCCACACTTATTATTTAATTGTATTATTAATTTTTTATTTATTTTAAAAATGTTTAAAAAATAAGTATCTTCTAAAAGGTTATTTGGATTTTATTTTTTAGAGGGGCCACTGTGGCAGTGCTATGGTAGGGGAATTTGTGGATTTAGGGGCATAATTCAAGTTCACCAATACTAGGCCTGAATGGTACCATCTGAACTAGCATCCCCAACACCCATGTGGCTGGATTTTTGTTTTGCCTTTATTTTGAATTTTGGGTTCATACCCAGTGGTGCTCAGGGCTTACTCTTGGCAGGTCAGAGGACCATATAGGGTACCAGAGATCAAATCTGGGTTAGCTATATTCAGGGTAAGCATTCTACCCACCGTATCATCACTCTGCCCCCTTGCTAGTTAGATTTTAAAAAAAGATAAAGTGTCTTTTTATATTAGGTTAATTATTTTATTTGTACATTCAATTAATAACAAATATATTCCCCCACTAACATTTAATATTTTCACTTCACTCTTTTAAAATAGGGGCACACCCAGAATGCTGCACATTCGTTTTTGGGAAGCCACCAGATTTTCAGCTGCAAAACTTGTAGACTACCAGGGCTATTCCAATAATGCTCAGGTACTAGGCATCAAACTCTAGATCTCACACATGTGCATTAATAACATGCCATCTCCTGGCCCTTTCCTTTTTCTCTTTGTGTGGAAATAATATGCCCTTATTATATTTTATTTGTAATTAGTTTAGAAATGACAACATGTTAATATACTTAAAATTTATCAATACTTTTTCTTTTTTCTTTTTTTGGTTTTTGGGTCACACCCAGTGGCGCTCAGGGGTTACTCCTGGCTCTGTGCTCAGAAATTGTTCCTGGCTAGCTCAGGGGACCATATTGGATGCTGGGATATGAACCACCATCCGTCCTGGGTTGGCTGCGTGCAAGGCAAACACCCTACCGCTGTACAGACTTTGTAGACTTTTAACTCCTCTCTATTTACTATTTTTAACTATTAGTCATTTTTTATTATTTACTCTATAATTTTGATATTGTCTCTAATGGTCTTTAATACAACCTTGTTTCACTTATATTCTTAACTTTTCATTTATTCTTTCTTAGTGTTTGCTACTTTTTATTACTGCTTGTATCTTTGATTTTATAACTAGGATTGTATTCCTTCTTTTTTTTTTTTTTTTTTTTTTTTTTTTTTTTTTTTTTTTTTTTTTTTTTTTTTTTTTTTTTTTTTTTTTTTTTTTTTTTTTTTTTTTTTTTTTTTTTTTTTTTTTTTTTTTTTTTTTTTTTTTTTTTTTTTTTTTTTTTTTTTTTTTTTTTTTTTTGGTTTTTGGGTCACACCCGGCAGTGCTCAGGGATTACTCCTGGCTCCATGCTCAGAAATTGCTCCTGGCAGGCACAGGGGATCATATGGGGCACCGGGATTCGAACCTATGACCTTTGCATGAAAGGCAAATGCCTTACCTCCATGCTACCTCCCGGGCGCTTTTATTCCTTCTTATTTAAATACAGCCTTCACAATTTCTTCTTCTGAAGATTGAAAATTTTGTGTATTTTTTATAAAAATATTTTTTTAAGCTCACCACAAAGAGTGATGAGCTTAGTTAAAGAAATAACTACATTTTGAACTGTCCTAAAAATGAGAACCTATGAGGGAAATGGAGAGCCTGTGTAGAGTACAAGTGGGGGGTGGGTGGGGAGGAGGGAGATTTGGGACAATGGTGATGGGAAAGTTGCACTGGTGATGGGTGGTGTTCTTTACATGACTGAAACCCAAACACAATCATATATGTAATCAAGGTGTTTAAATAAAATATATTAAAAAAAAGAAATTAAAAGAATAGTTTTTTGCTGGACATAGAGTTCTGGATTGTTTTCTCCAAATATCATTTCTCTGTTACCCCAATTTATATATTTTACATTGAAATGTTTACTATAACTTTAGGCTGTAGCTCCTTTGAATGCCTCCTCTTGCAGCTTCTTCCTTCTCCCCATTATTCCCCACACAGCTGTGCTCAGGGCTTACTTCTGACCGCCAGAGATCAAACTGAAGCCAAGGGGAGTGCCTTATTTCCTGTACTTGAACCCCCAAATGCAATCTTCCATCTAAGATTAATTTAAACATTTTAGGCTTAGATATTTTATACTAACAGGACGACTCCATTGTGTAAGTCCTGTTAACTGTTATGTTTGTTTGGTTTTTGAAACAAATGTGTCTTGCCTTTTTGTCTGTCTTCTTTCATTTTCCCTTTTTTCCTTTTAAACTCCACAATCATGATAAATTGTTTCTATTACTTCTATTTCTGTATGAATGGGTCTTAGCATAAATGTATTATTATGTTTGGCCTTCATTTATGTGAATGAATTTTTTTTCTTTTATCTTCTTTTACTTCAACTCATAATTCAGGATTTATTTTATTTATTTGTTTGTATTTGTTTTTTGGGCCACATCCAGTGATGCCCAGGGATCACTCCTGGATATGCACTCAGAAATAGCTTCTGGCTTGAGGGACATATGGGATGCCGGGAGATTAAACTGCCCTCTGTCCCAGGCTGTGCTTGCAAGGCAGATGCCTTACCACTCCACGCCACCGCTCTGGCCCTGTGGATTTATTTTCTTGTGTTGTCCTACTTATTTTCTTGTTTTGTCCAGCTTTTGAAAGCTTTTTATATGTCTCCTCTCCTGTTTATATTTTTAACTTTAATTCGTTTTATAGAGAAGGTTGCTTACTTCTTAAGTATATTCATAGAAAAGTGGTAATTTTCCTCTACTTTTGCTTGCATTATTCAGTTAAATCAGATTCATTTGTTAACTTTAAATTCCTAAAACTTAATTGTAGTTTAGTTAACATAGTTCCAATAGTGATAGTATTTTTTTTCATTTTTTATATCTTTATATAAATTTGTGTTGATTCTCTTGTAGTATCATCAATCTTGCAGTGAAATGAGTGTTTTCTACATAAAATATGTTCTTGTTGGTTAGGAGCTAGGGCTACTTTTTGGGACAGCAAGATTTTTCCTTCTGTTTTCCCCCTGATTCCTTCTCAGCAGTACTCATTCTTCTCTTTTTTCCTCACACCATGACTATGAGAATTGTGGCTGAAAGTATGCTCTAGCAACCTCTCTACGATGGCCATATGTTGAAATCAGTTATACATACATAGTTCCTATAAATAGTATGTGTGGTTTTGATGGTGGAATTCTGGTATGCCACAATTTGAAAGAAATCTCAGTTGTAGCCAATTCTTAAACACCAATTTGAAAGATAAACACTTAATTATAGTGGCCAGTGCAATAGTGCTAGAGGTAAGGCATCTGCCTTGCAAGTGCTAGCCTAGGACAGACCTTGATTCAATCCCCTGGAGTCCCATATGGTCCCCCAAACCAGGAGCGATTTCTGAGCACAAAGCCAGGAGTAACCCCTGAGCGTCACCAAAAACGAAAAGCCCACTTACTTATATTTGCAGTCATGCAAATAATTGGCATGAACAATTTGGTAATGTGATATTGCTAAAAACATGGAATTTATTTCTTTTCTAATATTATTTATTTTTGCTTCGTAATTCTTTCTTGCAGTTTCCTGATCTCCCCTATTTTTTAAGTTATTTTTTTGGGGGGCTCTTTTTAACCTGAGCACTTGGTAGTGCTCAGGGCTTTCTCTTGGCTTTTTGCTTAGGGATCACTCGTGGCAGGCCCAGGGGACTGACCTTTTGGAATGCTCAGGTTCAAACCTGGATAGGCCTTGTGCAAGGCAAATTCCCTACCTGCTATTCTTTTTTTTTTGGGGGGGGGGGGCCACACCCGCTGACGCTCAGGGGTCGCTCCTGGCAGGCACGGGGGACCATATGGGGAACTGGTGGATCGAACCGGGGTCCGTCCTAGGTTAGCGCAGGCACCTTGCCTCCAGCGCCACCTCCCGGCCCCCACCTACCTGCTATTCTGTTGTTCAGGCCCTCTCTCTCATATATTGCTTTTGTTTTGTTTTGTTTTTGTATTTTGGGGCCACAACTGGCGGTGTTCAGGGTTTACTCTCCTGGCTCTGTGCTCAGAAATCGCCCTGGCTTGGGGAACCATATGGGATGCCAGGGATCAAACCTGCATTCATCCTGGGTCAGCCTCATGCAAAGCAAACACCCTACCACTGTGCTGCCACTCTAGTCCCATTTCTCTTTTTTCTGTTTTTTTTTTTTTCCCACTTTGGCCATGCCCAGTGGTGCTTAGGGATTACTCCTGGCTATGCACTCAGAAATTGTTCCTGGCTTGGAGGATCATATGGGATGCCAGGGGATCAAACCGTGGTCCATCGTAGGTTAGTGTGTACAAGACAAATGCCACACCAATTGTGCCACTGCTTCTGCCCACTTTCTCATTTTTAACTTTTTTTGGTTTTGGTTTTGGTTTTTTTTTTTTTTTTTTGGTTTTGGTTTTGGTTTTTGGGTTCCACCTAGTAGCGTTCAGGAGTTACTCCTGGTTCTGAGCTCAGAAATCACATCTGGCAGTCTTGGGAACCATATGGGATGCTGGGATTCAAACCACCATCTGTCTTGGATCGGCTGCTTGCAAAGCAAATGCCCTGCTGCTGTGTTATCTCTCCAGCCCCTATTTTGAACTCATTTTAAAAATCACCCATCATTTTCGGTGAGCTTTTGTTTAGAATTAATGTTTAAAAGTATTAGAACATTTTAAAGTTAACAATTTTATCTTGTGATTAAATTTTTTAAATAAAATGGATGACTTTGATGTGCCTTTCTCAAAATTGAATTATACCAGTTTGATTTTATGTGTATATAATTCTGAATTTTTGTTAGAATTTTTATTACAATCTTGTCTTTAGTATTAATGGGATCATGACCAATATTTTGTGAAAAGAAAAGTGTTCATTCTTAAAATGGAACTATGTCAGTGAATTGTGAGAAAAGCCCATGAGAGTAGATTATTTGATAGGAAACCTTTCACGGAAACAACTGACTTGACTTGTTCTTCCTTTTCTTTGACAATTAAATTAATTGGCAACAATATAAATTCTTGGCAACCAAGATTCTGATTTATAAATGCTTATTTAAAAAAGAGAGCTGGGTAGCGCAGGTAAGGTGCTTGCCTTGCACATGGCCAACCTCGGTTCACTCTCCAGCACTCCATACTATTCCCTAAACCTACCAGAAATGATCCCTGAGCACTGTGGGCGTGTACCCTAAAATATACTTGGGGGGGGGGCAAGCAATAATAGTAGGTAGGGCTCTTACCTTGCATGAGACCAACCTGGGTTTGATCCCCAGCATCCCATATCATTCATTCCCTAAGCGTTCCCAGTAGTAATTTCTGAATACAGAGCCTAGAGTAACCTCTAAACATTGCTGGGTGTGGCTCCCAAGACAAAAGTAAAGAAGACTAATAGAATCTTCTTTTTGTGGGAATGTAGAAATGCCCCAAAAACCAAGAAAAAGAAACTGAATATGTGTGTGGGAGATTCAAGTTTTCAGTTAAGGTCATTTGAAAAGACTTGAAAGCAGAAGGGAGTGGTTACAACAGAGCTTCAAAACTACCCAGAAAAGAAAGAGATTAGGGAGATTTCTCTAAATTGCAGCTTCTGGCATGAGTACAAGTTATGAAGAACAAACTGTTTTTACTTAAAATTTTTCATAAAAGTCTGTTTTCAGAGAATAAATGAAGCAAAAGGGAGACTTATTCAGATTAAAATCAGTTACCCGATAGAATTTATAGAAAAGTATTTTTATAAAGTATTATTTGTTGGGCCCTTGTAAGAGGAAAATTAATTTTTTTAGTAAGGAAATGCAGGGCCGAAGAGATAGTACAGCAGAGTATGGTGTTCACCTTGTATGCAGCTTACCCAAGTTCAACCCCCAGATCACCATATGCTCTCCCAAGTACCACCAAGAATGATTCCTGAGGGCAGAACCACAAGTAACCCAAAACCAAATAAATAAACAAATAATAAATAAAATGAGGAAATGCTACTGAATCATAAAATCATACTTTACCTCCTAGTATGAGGTAAAGTATTTTCTGTTTGTTTTTTTGGGGGGGCCACACTCGTTTGACGCTCAGAGGTTACTCCTGGCTATGCACTCAGAAATTGTCCCTGGCTTGGGGGACCATATGGGATGCCAGGGAATCAAACTGCGGTCCATCCTAGGCTAGCACTTGCAAGGCAGATAGATGCCTTACCTCTAGTGCCATCACTCTGGCCCCAAGTATGAGGTAAATTTTGCAGTCATTTTATTGATCCACTTTTTTTCTCTACTTGGACAAGATTAAGGAACTGACTTCATTCTCATACATTTACGAAGTGACTGTAATAATAGTGTTGCATATAGCCATAAACATTTCCAGAGGAATTAAAGTAGATATGTATTCTTTGTATCTACTTACAAATAAGGAAGCATTTCCTAGAAACTCCTAGAAACATTAGTCAGGGCTGGATTCCATATTATTCATGAATTAATCTTCACTGAGAGCTGTGGTATTCAGACTGGGCAATACTTTGAGGTAGAAGAGATGTATGTGACTAATTTAGTTTCCATGACCATCATAGTAAGTCCTTTAACAACTCTTAAGTGGTATAAAAATGTATTGATCAAATAGAGTCAGGAATATGTATATTGTTATAGTATACTTTAGTGTTACATAGTAATCCTTGCCTCATTCAAAAGCTGTGTGATTTTCCTTAATTTCCTCCCAAAAATTTTTTGTATTTCTAAAACAGATAATGCCTAATTCATAGTGCATTAGACATAAATGCAATAAAACAATCTTTATGTTAACATTTAACATTATATGTAAATATTTTCAATTATGAATTATTTTAAATGTTTAAAATATTTAATTTTTTGCTTGTTTTTGTTTTGGGTCACACCTGGCAGTGCTCAGGAGTTACTCCTGGCTCTACGCTCAGAAATCGCTCCTGGCAGGCTCGGGGGGCCATATGGGATGCCAGGATTAAAATGATAAAGTTATAATCATTTAAAATTAAGCATATAATTTCACTGTAAAGGATTTGTTTTGTTTTTGGCCATGAGTTATGAGCACTCCCATTTCCTTGTCTACTTTTTCTTGCATAGTAATGATAAAAAGGTTTAAATTTTAATGTGACTGCTAAGAAATTTGTTTTCATGGTTGTGTCCACTATTTATATTTTAGGTAGAATGAAAATTCAACCAGCACATTTGGGAATGTATTACTGTATTATTGACATATTAATAATTGTTCTTAATGTTTGTTTCTGCATATTAATCTTTTTTGTATTATTTTTGCTATCATAAAAAAATAAGCTGTTCAGGTGTAATCGTTTCTCATTCTGGTATTTACAGATGGCTTATTCAATCAGTACATCAGTCAACAGGAATACAAGCCTCGATGGAGTCAGATCATCCCCAAAAGTACCAAAGGTGAGCTTTCCTTACTAGGTTGTTGGTATTTTTTGCTTTCAATTTTCAAGTTAAATTTTCCAAAAATAGCTCAAATTTTATAAAACTCTGTACTGGAAAATAAGTATTTAAAACAAATGTTCTATAACTAGGTAGTGGAGTTACTCTATTAAATTTTACTTTTAATCCTTCTTGGTTTTTTTTTTTTTTTTTTTTTTGGTTTTTGGGCCACACCTGGTGACGCTCAGGGGTTCTCCTGGCTATTCGCTCAGAAGTCACTCCTGGCAGGCACGGGGGACCATATGGGGAACCGGGGTATCGAACCGTGGTCCGTCCTAGGTTAGCGCAGGCACCTTACCTCCAGCACCACCGCCCGGCCCTAATCCTTCTTGTTTTATTCCTATAACAGATTGGTTTTTGAACAAAATACTATCTTAAATGTTTATGTGGGAATGTTGTAAAACTATATACTATTGTGCTAATGCCAAATATATGTTCCTAAAAAAATTCACATTCTAAAAAATAGTTAATAGAGCTTATGAGGATGTGGGATTTCTGAAATTGTGGAGCTTTATAAGCAGGTTCTATAAAGATAAATACTGGCACTGTTAAATCTACTACCACCCTCACAGCCTCAATATTTATCCTTGTTTCTGTTTCATCTTCATCATGATCTAACACTTTAACCTAGTATATAGTCCTACAATCTATTCCTTTCATACTTAACATCTCAAGTTCACCAGTTCTTGCCATGAATATTTTTTAACTTTTGGTCTATTAATATATTTTTCTAAAGCATTTAAAAAAAAGGGAGGAAGGGAGGCCGGAGTAGTGGTGCTAGCTGTAAGGTGTCTGTCTGCCTTGCAAGCTCTAGCCTGGGATGCACCGTGGCTCGATCCCCAAGTGTCCCATATGGTCCCCCACACCAGGAGCAGTTTCTGAGCGCTTATCCCGAAGTAACCCCTGAGAATTATTGGGTGTGACCCAAACCCTCCCCAAAACAAAACAAAAACAAAAACAAAAAAGTCAATGCTAAAATAAAGATTGATTTAAATAAAAGAAACAGTTAAATTTTTCATGCTTTTATATTAAACATCACAGTGAGTTTAGAACCACTTACCCTTGCATTTATCTTCTCTGAACATTAGGTTCCTAACAGCATTCACTTCTTACAAAGATTATTTTCATCAAGCTTAAAATATTATACAAGGTGTGGCCCCAAAATAAAAAAACAAAAAAATGGCTGTACTGACAAATCTTGGAAGGAGTGGAGAATGACTGGGGGTGGGGCAGGAAGAAAAAGACAAAGCTTTCTTGATTATGAACTGAAAGTTTAAACCTACCTATTGGAAAGGAGAGAACAAATTTTTGCAAGGTAATTCTCAATAATGAGCTCTTGAACAGCTTCTGTTTTGCATCTGGTTTTTCTATATATAGTGTCTGTCTATGAAAATTATTAAAAAGTTGAATGTCTTTAATATAAGATAAAGCTGATACTGGGAAAGTTGCTACTCAGGCTGTATATTTGATTAATGAAAGTTTTAATTTTAACAGTAGATTTTCTGTTCTATAGCAAGTAAGACAATAGAATCCCTATCATTTCCAATTATCAAGATGAAGTTATAGCTTCACTTATGCAGGATTTGCTGTAAAGAGTAGATATATAGATGAATAGTTTGCTATTTCAGAAGTTTAAATATATATTGATTGTATTTAACCATGTCTATTAAGTTTTGTGATATAAGTAAGAATCAAAGGGGAAGTTAAAAAGAGCCTGCTTTAAAAAAAAAAGGGCCTCCTCTTGGAGAAACAGACTGGAAATGGGGTTGGAAGGGTATTGGTGGAGAATGGAAGGAATTGATGTTGAAACATTTTATGCCTGAAAACCAGTCACAGATAACTTTGTAATTTCAGATGACTACATTTTAAAAAAAATGAAAGTGAAGCAAATGTTATGATTTTCAGTCAGTACTCATATAAAACAATTAGTAAATTATGTGAAAACTGATTTTGAAAATATTGGTATAAATTAATACAGTATGGAAATTATTAGTATAAGTTTTAATTAACATCTTGGGTTTTAGTAACTAACTTTATGAGCATTAAAAGTGCTCATTATGGGGGCTGGGGGCGCTAGAGGTAAGGTGCCTACCTTGCCTGCGCTAGCCTTGGACGGACCACGGTTCGATCCCCAGGTGTCCCATATGGTCCCCCAAGCCAGGAGCGACTTCTGAGCGCATAGCCAGGGATAACCCTTGAGTGTCACCGGGTGTGGCCCAAAAATCAAAAAAAAAAAAAAAAAAGTGCTCTTTATGGGGCCGGAGAGATAGCATGGAGGCAGGGTGATTGGAATTCCGGCATCCCATATGGTCCCCTGAGCCTGCCAGAAGCTATTTCTAAGCGTAGAGCCAGGATTAACTCCTGAGTGCTGCCGAGTGTGACCCAAAAACAAAAACAAAAACAAAAAAAACTTAAAAAAAGAAGTGCTCAAATTAAAAAAAGGGGGGTGGTGGCTAGGTGGTGCTAGAAGTAAGGTATCTGCCTTGCAAGTGCTAGCCAAGGAAGGATCGCAGTTCGATCCCCCGGCGTCCCATATGGTCCCTCCAAGCCAGGGGCAATTTCTGAGCGCTTAGCCAGGAGTAACCCCTGAGCATCAAACGGGTGTGGCCAGAAAAACCAAAAAAAAAAAAAAAAAAAAAAGTGCTCATTATGCTAATAAACTGTGCCTAGTATATAAACCTAGTATATAATTGTATGATTGTTTTCCACTTTTACTTAGTTAGAACTAAGTAATTTAGAACTTTATGCTATGTTTTGTGTGGACTGTGCAGTCAGCTGGTTAAAGGCATTGATCATGAATTGAAAATAGCTCCCAATTACATTAATAACCTAAAAGCAAGATTATTATACAGAGTTATAAATTATATTTGTCTTAGTGGTTTTCTTGTATTCAATATCAAAACAATGTTGTTTTTGTTTCTTACTACATACAAACTTTTGGATATTTTTTGACATTGGTACTCTTCTTTATAGAAAGAAAATAACTTGATTCTGCTTTCAGGTGATGGAGAAGACAACAGGCCAGGAATGAGAGGGGGCCATCAGATGGTTATTGATGTTCAAACAGGTGAGGAATACTTTCATTGGAAAACAGGTTTTTGTTGATGAGTGGGGAGTAACATTTGTGCGTGCTAGGGCTTGTTCCTGGCTCTACACTCTGGTGTGCTGGGAGAATCATATGTGGTGCCAAGAATAAAACAAGATTTGACTGCTCCATTCCCAGAAAGCAAAATCTTAAAAATTCACACATTTTCAAATACTAGGTAAACATGAATATGCTTCTTTATTAAAAAGGTTTGATGTTATTTGCCTCAGCTAAACAGCAAAGAAAATAGGCATAAACCTCAGGTGCAACCAAACCAGGCAGTGCCATTTGAGGGTAAGGACTAGGCAGCTGCACAGATTAAATTAGATAAACTAAAGGAAAAAAATGTGTATCCTTTTATAGCACTGTGTGTGGTAATGGTGTTAGTGTGTGTAGGTTCATAATTCAATTTTCATAGTAAACGATAGAATATTTCTGGATTTTCAGTGCATTTATGCTTTAATGTAGCAATATGATAATATAATAAATGAATTAACTAAAATAAAGGGAGTAAACAGCAAATTCGGTAGTTTTTCATATTTGTTGTGCCAGTAATTGCTAGATACTCTACACAAACCTGTATGAAATTTAAGTTTTGGTTGTCTTTTAAGTTATTCTATAACATGGTTGTGAAAATCTTCTTTAGGTTTCTCTAGCCTTGGACAATTAAAATGCCATAAGATTTAGAGGTTAAGACCAAAATTATAATAGGGTTCAAACTACTATCTTCAAAAGCAAATAATACCAAATATTTAGTGTAATTTTACTGTATGACTTTAGAAAGATTTTACTCCAAAGAGTGCCAGTATGAATCCAAACACTTTCCTTTTTCCAAGTGTAACATACACTTTATTATCCTCATTCTGACTCTTAGGACATTGGGAATAAACAAGTTGTTTGGTTGACTCACTACAAAGTAGTTAAGAATAATTAATGCAGTGTAAGGTTTGTTTGTTTTGTTTTGTTTTGTCTTTTGGCACTGATGCATTTTCATAAGTGTTTTGTAAGTAATATAGAAAATTATATTTTAAACTACTAAATCTGTAGTCAAGGTAGTGATCTGGGTTAAGAATATTATAAGTTATCTCTATGGAAATGATTCATTTAAAAGCTTAGAAAAACTGACTTTTCAAATGTAGGATCTTTCCCTAAAAGTTTTTTCCTCCCAAAATAGACGACTTAGCTGTCGTCTTTTTCTATGATGACTCTTCTTCTACCTCCAAGTCCAATGACTATACATGTTCGTATTTATAACTTGCCAGTTATAAATTGTGGCTTACTTAGCATTTAGGAATCTTATCAAAGAGCAGAAATAATTTTCATGTGTTTTTTTGGTAAGAGATTGGTGAAGTATATATATAAGACTTCGCAAAGAGAGCAAAGTTTCCCCCGCCCCTTCTTTTTTTCTATCTGAGATAGAAAATAAAGAGTCCTTTGATAGACAAATGCCTTGACTATCCTTCTGTTCCCTGAGTAGAATTCTTGACTATTAAGAGCTAATTTTCCAGGTCAGAGACCTTTGAATTCATTTATTTTTAGAGTGATAAACATTTTTCTGATATCTTTGTATATTGTATAGAATAGTGACATTTCAGTGAGATTTCAAACAGTAATATTCTTCTAAAAAGCAACCAAACTCAAGGGCCAGGAATGTGGCCTAACTGGCCAAGAGATTGTTATTTTTACAAGTGACCCCCTGGAGCTGAATGTACCTTGGGTTTCTCTCACCATAGCAAAAGCAAGAAGAGGAAGAGTTTGAATTTTGACTTGATTTATATTAGAAAGATGAACATAGGAAACATAATAAGAATCAATTTGGTAGTTTTTATAATCGTGGATTATTGTTCTTGATAGGTTCTTTAGGGGAGCAATCTTTTGATAGCGTCTCAAGAATCATTATAAGACGACAAAGATGACAAAGAAAAACTAACCTATATATTTCAGTATTAACATCTGTTTATAGAAAACCGTGCAAGTACTTTGAAAATCTGTTTATCTACACACCTATTTGTCTGCTTTGGAAGTGGAAGTTTGATGCTCAAGCCTATTCCTGACTCTGTGCTTGGCTTTGCTCCTAGTGATGCCTGGGGATCCTGCAGTGCCAGGGATTGAACCCAGACCTTCTGCATGCAAAACATGCACTCTTCCCATTGAGCTATTTCTCCAGATCCTGGAAATATATTTTTAGGATGATATTTGTACTATAGAAAATTTAGGGGTTTCATCTCTCATTTTAGAGCCATTTTTTTTGTTTGAGCGCTGTTTTAATGTTCTGAATACTGTATCAAGCTTTTATAGATACAAAGATGATTATAAAACTAGATTTCAGCCTTTTATTTAAAGGAATTAAAAAAATTTCTCATTTAAATAAGAAAATGTTCTGTATTATATAACTCTAGTTGAAATTTTAAGAACCTCAGTACCAGGCTTTTTTCTTTTTCTATCAAAATAGGTAGGAAACCTCAAGTAAATCCTAGTTTTTGGCATCTACAAAAGAAATCGAGGGAGTGATAATTATTAGTTAAAAGAAACTTTCTTTCCGGCTGGAGAGAGAGTACAACCGGTAAGGCACTTGCCTTGCATGCAGTCACCCAGGTTCAATCCTCCCTCAGTTACTGTCAGAAGTGATTTTGAGTGCAGAACCAGAAATAACCCATGAAGAAGATCACCAGATGTGATCCCAAAACCAAAACCAAACAAAAAATCCCTTTTGACATCTGAACCTCTGACTTTTCAGTATCAATTACATATAAAAGTATTTTCTGTGGGAGTGTGGAGAGGGAGTTGGATCATTCCTAGCTAGTTCAGGGGACTATTTTCAATGCCGGGGTTGAATGGGGTCATCTGTGTGCAAGGCAAGCATCTTAACCCCTGCTCTCTCTCCAGTTCCTTCCATTAAATATAACAACAACAAAGCATATAGCACCATATTCTGGTTTTCCTTGAAGTTCATAAAGTATCAATTTTTGAGAATTCATTACAAGTTTTAATTATGTTGCTATATATCTGTATATTGTTTCCATGAATTTTTTTCTTCTGTATTGTTAGGAGAAGTATAGACTTAAATTCTGAGATACAGACTTAATTAAGAATTCAAAATAAGGCAGAAAATACAGCCCTATAGTAGGGAATATGACCATGGCAGAAAATACAACCTCTTACAGAGAAAATAAGTACATACTGACTTCACCCAAAAGATCTTTGTCTCCATACGATAGCCAATGTTCTATGAAAGAATAGAATTCATTTGAACAAGGAAGCAGATGAATCCATGACTCATCTGCTGAGTCACGAGAAACCAAGAAATTGGCTAATGAAGTTAATTTAAAAAAACATTGTACTTTTTCATTTTAATTTTCAAAACTATTTTTCCTTTTTTTATTTATGTATCTAGGCTAATAAAAGTGTCTATTTCTCATCGTGTTGTATTCACTACCTAAGGACCAATAAATATTGGTCCATTGGTGTCCACTTTAATCTTTCTTACTTCCTGCTCCCCTGGATCTGTTTTCATATGTTTTGCCTGCTCTCTTGCTTTGCTTCTTTATATCCTACATGACATAGGAATGAGATCCATCATCTAATGCTTTCAGAAGAATTAAACTTTTAAATGGAAAATTTTCTAACATTTTTACCTTGAATGTCAATTATGAAATGTTTAAATTTTTTCACTGGTTTTCCTCAAATTGATATTAAATTAACAATTAAATTAACTCTCTTCATTAATCTGCTGACCCTCTGTTTACTTTCTCTTCTTGCTCTTCTATTTTTGGTGTATGGAAGTGAACTCAGGATCTCAGACCTCAGACATGTGGAGTATGTGCCCAGTGTCTTTTTTGACAACATGCATTTTATAAAAGGCTAGGTTGTATGATATTAGTGCACTATATGCTATTTCTTTTTTTTTTTTTTTTGGTGCCATGACTATATGCTATTTCAAATAGGAAAATGGATTTAATTCCACAAATAGAGTGCCATCTTGTGGAGAATTATACGATTAGCACAGTCTGATTTATTTCTGTGGTTCAAAGTAGAAGGATAGTGATTTGGGCTCATAAAATTAAAAGCCAAAAAGTGGCCAAAGACATTAACATTTCTAACTTATTTTAAATAGTGATAAGATTTTATCTTGGGGGCCAGAGAGGTAGCACAGTGGTAGGGCATTTGCCTTGCACACAGCCACTGATCCAGAACAGATGATGGTTCAAATCCCTAGATTTCTGAGCGCAAAGCCAGGAGTAAATACTGAACACCGCCAGGTATGACCCAAAAAGGGAAAAAATATTTTTACCCTAATAATATTTATAATTTATTAGTATTATTACTAAAAAGCTTTGTACTGAATGATTTAATTGAATTTTAATTTTTGTGACTTGAATAAGGATGAATGGATATATAATTGATATATTTTATTTTAATGAAATGATTTTGCTTTTTGTATTTGCTCCATACTCAGTGATGCTCAGATTACTCCTGTCTCTGAGTTCAGGAATTATTCCTGACAGTGCTTAGGGACCACCATATGGGATGCCAGGCATTGATTTGGGGTTGGCTACATGCAAGCAAGCTGTCTACCCACCGGATTATTTCTCTGGCCCTTGACATTTTATATATAGCCTATTATTGGTTATTTTACTTTCAGTCCTTTTTTCCTTTGTAACTCTACTTTAGAGAGTCCTATATGTTATAAATTCAGACCAGAACTTACCATACCTCTACATATAGTCTTTAGTACTTGTTTTAAAAATTTATCTACATCTCTTACTCATTTTTTTAAAGTGGAACAGTATTCACTACTGTTTCAACATTTTCACCATTAATTTTTGCAGTAGCTTTCTGAAATAGGCAGTGTTCCAATAGTCTAGGTTACACAGCCCTTTCTTCTGTCTCTTCTTCGCCAACAAAGCTGCTTTGGAATTCACAAGTCTTTTTTTGGGAGGTGGGGGTTTGGGCCACACCCTGTGACACTCAGGGGTTATGTCTGGCTGTGTGCTCAAAAATCGCTCCTGGCTTGGGGGACCATATGGGATGCCAGGGTATCGAACCACGGTCCATCTTAGGCTAGAACGGGCAAGGCAGATGCCTTACTGCTTGTCCCACCGCTCCAGCCCCACAAGTCATATTTTTCTGTCATTTTTAGCTCTTCACAAAATCTCCTCACCTATGTATGCTTTATTCTGTCAATAGTCCACTCATATCCTAACACTTAAGTCTGCCATTACTGTGTTGTACTTGTTTTTAACACTTTGACTAGATTGCAGCTCTTTGAGGATAGAGACAGTGCCTTTCTGTTTATTCTCTAAAGTGCCTTTTCAGATTAGTGCTAGGGGCCGGGGAGATAGCATGGAGGTAAGGCGTTTGCCTTTCATGCAAAAGGTCATCGGTTCGAATCCCGGTGCCCCATATGGTCCCCCGTGCTTGCCAGGAGCAATTTCTGAACATGGAGCCAGGAGTAACCCCTGAGCACTGCCGGGTGTGACCCAAAAATCAGATTAGTGCTAAAAATTATTGAATAGGTCAGAGAGGTAGCACTGGAGGAAAGGAACTTACTTGACTTATATGTAATAACCCCCACCACAGCACCCTTTAAACTCCTTGTATCATCACCAGGGGTTACTCCTGAGCACTGCCAGGGATGTGAACCCTTCCACTCCACCCCCAAATCTATTTAAAATATATTGACTAAATGTCCTTTGAGTGCTGGGAGGAAATGGAAATGGATAGCTCTACAACTTGTACCCCTTTGAAAAGTAGGGAGTCTGGGGATATGACTCAAGAGATAGAATATGAACCCTGTATGTGTGAGGCCAATTACTTTGGCTCCTGACCTGATCCCCACAATTGCAGAAGGAAAATATAAAGGACTGGCACTTAATGTGACTATTTTGTCCTGAAGATATACATGAATTGTTAAATAACCTACTAACTTGGGAACTGGACATTCTGTTGACGAATCTACTATGTTGTAAATAATGCCATTGTCTTTTTTTTTCTTTTTGAATTATTTTTAGTTCTCACCCCACCCACCCTTTTTTGGTTGTGTTTGGGCCATACCTGGCTGCACTCAGGGGTTACTCCTGACTCTGCACTAATAAATGGCTCCTAGAAGACTCAGTGGACCATATTGAATGCTAAGGAATCAAACCCCGTCCATCCCGGTTGACCACGTGCAAGGCAAACATCATGTTGATCCCTCCCTCCCCTTTTGAAGTGAAACAAGAAAGTGCTTTGTTTTCTAAAAAATTTTTGGGTTACACCTATTGGTGCTCAGCCTCTACCCCTGGCTCTGCATTCAGGTATCACTCTTAGAAGGCTCAGGGTACCTTATGGGATGTTGGGAATTGAACCCAGGTTGTCTGCATGCAAGGCAAGTACATCCTTCTTGCTGTGCTATTTCTCCAGCCCTCGAACAATATATTTATTAAACAAAACTTATTTAGAATGATGTGAAGATAGAGGGAATGCTTAGTCAAAAGACAGGGTACAGTTTTCCAGAGTAGAAACCCAACAAAGCACAATATATAGAGACCTAGTAAGCAAAATACATGTTCAGGAGAGAACCTAGGGATTTTTTTAAATTTTAATGCTTTTTCTGTTGTTTGTTTCTAGATGATATTTAATCTTTAAATTCTTTAATTTATGTGATACTTCATTAAAATTTATATAGGCTTTAAGCTCTGGTATGTCAAAAGATCCTGTTTCCTTTGGATTCATTCAATTTTACTATTAAACTTAAACTGGGACCACAAAGCATACACAAACAAGAATGACATCTTGGCTTAATTCCATTGGGATGCTTGCTCTGTGCCAGATTTTATTTTGCTCAGCTATCAATGAGGCTGTTGTGGAAATGTGGGTTTTCTTTGCTGTGAGAATTTATGCGTACAAAGAGACCTGCTTTTCAAAAAGAACATTGAGAACCCAAAGCCCAAAAAGAAGGGTTATTAAAGTTAGTGAACCAGGGTAACCTTATCCAGAGGGTGCCCAGAAACAGTATAAAACAAAAGGTCAACTGCTATTTTTGTTATGTGCCCCCTTCTCTCCAGGCTTCACTATTGAACGGGGTTAATTGCCTTTATAGCAGAACCTTAACAAATAATTTTTATGTCATAAGAAAAGCTAAAAATTCCCTTTCTTTTAATTTTGTATTTCTGGACATTACATTTTGCACTTAGGGGGAAAGATTATCACTTAACTAAGGATAGTGGGTTTTATAGTTCTGAAATATTGGGCTTTTATTTATTGGAGGAGGTAGCATCTTTCCTGGTTGTGTTCCTTCTAACAGTGCTCAGAGACCAGCAGGACAACGAGCTATGCTTGGAGACCATGTGGTACCAAGGATGGAATCTGAGACCTCACACTTGCCAAGCATATACTCTACCAGTTGAGCCATATATGCCAAGCCGTGTGATACAATAATTGCTATGTGCTGAGATTTCAACAGGCAGAGCTCCTCCTTTTCAGATATAAGACCCAGTGTCCCCAGCCCCTCATGACCCTCTGCTCTTAACACAGCTGGGTATGTATGGCCTTGTTGGCTACCTAGCACCTCCCAATCTCCAGATCCATCATTAATCTTATGGAGAGTCTCTCCCTGTTTTAAATAAACATGGAAAATTTCCCCCTTTTTTTTCCACATTATATAATATCAAAATACCCTAAGTACTGAGAAGCAGAATCAGATAGAGTAGTACTGTTTTTTCTTAAATCTTGTACTTAGTAACTGCAAATACTTCATTTTGTACATGTTTTAAAGATAGAAATTCTATTTATGCTTGACAGTCCTCTGAATGTTTTCATGTACCTAAGCAACATCACCAAAACACTGAAGGTTTTGTAAATGAAAAACCTGAAGCCAGGGAAGTGAAGTGACCTACTTGAGTCCCTAATTAGCACTAGAACTCAATTCTGTATCAGTGGTCCTTATCAGAGGCATTGTTCTAATTTCCCTAGGTTACCAAGGCAAAGGGCTATTTTTGCTTAGGATAGTCACAGAATTTGAAACTATATGAAAACATGAAAAATCCCTGAGAAGATGGTACACCTCTGAATGATGAAACTTGTCTTTTAAGCTAAAATTTCTGGTGGGACATAACTTCAATGTTAGTCCTTACAGATAGTGCTATAGGGCACAGCTGCTGGTGTATGTATTTTGTCTATGTTATGTTATCTTGCCTATTTAACTCTTAACATAGGAACTTGTTGCATCTCACATAAGACATTTACATGTACTTGAAGAAAGGGGAGTGACTTGTGTAAAGAAGGATGGATGATAGCAGGGGAAGGTGTAATGATTATTTTTTTATTAGCCACTGAGTAGGAAATTATTTTTTGTCAGAGTCAACATTCATCATAGACTTTCAGAGGTAGGAGAAACTAAATTATAAAGCTATATCTGATGTGACTTTTAAAACTTTCTGACGAATTGCCTGAGATAAAAGCTCAGGTCAAAACCAGGGCACAGAGATAATGGAGACTGACGCTCCCACCCCCAAATGCACCAACAATACAATATAGCACCATTTCTTTTTGCAAAGGCATACTAAAAGGGGAGATTTTACATATAGAAAGAAGCTCTTTTCTACTAAGGATATGAACTCATATATTTTACAATACAGGGGCGCCTCCCACTTTGAACATATGTCATGTAGCACCAACTTAAAATCTAGGTGATTAGACAGTGACTGTCCAACCCCAAGCCCTAGATCTCAGACATAGAACTGACAGTTTTCCACAACAGCTCCAGGAACCAAACTCTTTGGGACATTCTTAATACTGTTCTGACAGCAACATGCCCCAGCTTTGATATGAAATCCTGACAATGAGGAAATGGCAACAACTTGATCTAAGAGGAGGTTGTCTTATCTCATCAACTAACGATGAGATGAAATCAGAAGACATGTCATCCTTTGATCTGTGTAAAAGCCAAGATCACTAACTTCAGAAGTCTGACTGTGACAACCATGACTAGACAGAACTTATCATGAGACCAATAATAAAGACTCTAGTTTATGTGTTTTTTTTGTTTGTTTGTTTGTTTTGGGGGGTCACACCCGGCAGTGCTCAGGGGTTACTCCTGGCTCCATGCTCAGAAATTGCTCCTGGCAGGCACGGGGGACCATATGGGGCATCGGGATTCGAACCGATGATCCTTTGCATGAAAGGTAAATGCCTTACCTCCATGCTATCTCCCGGGCCCTCTAGTTTATGTTTTGACCTACAAGCTGTACAACAACCAAAATCTCTAATTCCAGAGGTCTGACTGAGACAACTGCAACTGAGCAGAACTTCTGGAAACGTAATGAAAGACTCTATCCTAGGCTTCATCCTAGAATCAGTGCAAAACCCAAAACCACCAACTAAAGAAGACTGATTAAAACAACAGTGATGGAACAGAACTTCTAGAACCATAAAAAAAGACTCCGTCCTAGACTCCATCCTAGGAGTTGTGCAAGTACTAAGGTCTCTAGTTACAGAGGCCTGATTTTATCATCCATGAATGAGCAGAAGGTTCCCAGACGCCACAAAAAGACCTAGGGTAGAGTAAAAAAAAACATGTACAGAACTTGTAGTTATTTCCATGACAGTATGCTTCAAAGGCAGATAAACCCTGTATTGCTCAGGCCAAGAGAATTCCCTTTCTAATCTCCCCAATATTTAGTGTGCCTATGCTAAAGAAAAAAAAAAAAAAGCACAAATCTTTTTTTTTATTGTTTTTTGTTTGTTTTGCTTTGTTTTGTTTTTATTTCGGAATCATGGTTATTGTTTGGTTGTTGTCTTTATTGCTGTGGTGCTTTTCGGGTTTTTTTGATTTATTTTTTTGTACTGTTGCTTTTCTTCCTTTTCCCCTTCTCTTAAATTGACATTTATAACCTGTAGAAGGATTCCACACTGTTTTTTTGTTTGATTTTTGCCCCCCCCTTTCCTTCAAAACCACATAACTTGAATCATCTTGTTCTGTCTCATAAATTGAGGGGGAAGTAATGGATGGTACCAAGACCAAACACTTGTATGAACATTTATTAGAAATAAAAAAATGATCAGACTTAAACAACAAATTCAAAGCAAATGACAACAGAATCAATATCCAATCTACAACAAGCTAGAGACGGGACCACCTATATGAGCAGCTTGGAGGGCTAAGGAGGGGGATATGGGATACATGCTGGCAATGGGTGGAGGGAGGACAACATTGATGGTGGGAGTGCCCCTGATTCAATGTCACTATGTACCTAAAATATTACTGTGAAAGATTTGTAATCCACTTTGGTCAAAATAAAAATTATTAATAACTAAAACCTTTCTGAGGAATTAAACCTACCATAATATAGTTGAAAAGTTTTCTTCAGTTTTCACAGGGGTTCAAGCTATACAGCGCTTTATTCTTAAAATGTCTGATATAATGCAGCTAGTGTGAATCTTGAGTTGGCTATTGTAATGGGGAGAAGTAGTTTTACTGCTAGGTTTTATTAGAAGCTGCTAGATGTTTTTAATATACAATTGATAATGGAAATTTTTTCTTTTCTATACAGAAATTCCTAAACTATCTGCACATTACTTTTACTTGGGATACTTTCAGAATAGGCAATTATATGGAATCAGACTCCCGAGGAATGCTATCTACTCACCTGTTTTTATCTCTCAAAATATTAACCCAGCCTCTCTTACTATGTTTAAGAAATACTGATGCTTAACAGATGCTAGTCTAGAATATATTTGAAATATAATTGATTTAGACTTACCCTTTTTTTTTCTTTATTTAGTTAAGTGTACCTTCTTTCTTTTTTCTTTTTGGATCACACCCAGTGACACTCAGGGGTTAGTTACTCCTGGCTATGTGCTCAGAAATCGCTCCTGGCTTGGGGGACCATATGGAACACAGGGGGATCGAACCATGGTTCATCCTAGGTTAGCGTGTGCGAGGCTTGTGCCACTGTTCCGGCCCTAAGTGTACCTTCTTAAGTCATCTTAGAAACAACTGACTAGATTATAAATGTTACTCTTGTTTGTTAAACACAATTTTGCATAATTAAAAATTAATTACTTAAACACAATGTACACAAGGTTGTTCATAGGTCAGTTTTTTCCACAGATACAGATTTATTCATGATTTAGTTTCAGTCATGCAATGTACAACACCCTTCAGGAGTGCACACTTCCCACCATCAGGGGATTCCTGGCAGGAGCAGATAGTTTTCTTCTCTCTGTCTTTCTCTTTCTCTGCCTCTTTTTCTCACTCTCACTGCCCCCGCCCAAGACATTGTAGTTTGCATTATTGTTACTGAGAGATATCATGCCTATCTCATAATTATCTTCTCTTGGCACCAATTCTTTTCCAGAGTGATTGTTTCCAACTATCATTTTCATTTTCTGCCCTAAATACATTCTGCTATTTTTTGGGAAGCTTCATACAATGAGCAGGTCTTCCTGGCCCTTCTCTATTGTCTTTGATATTATTACCCTACTATCCTTTTTTTTCTTATATTCCAGAAATGAATGAGATCATTCTATGTCTATCCCTCTCCCTCCAAATCATTTTGCTCAACATAATACACTCCATCCATGTATAAGTAAATTACATGACTGCATTTTTCTTAATAGCTGTGTAGTATTACATTGTGTAGGTGTATCAGTTTCTTTATCTGCTCATCTGTTCTCAGGCACTTATTTTCCATATTTTGGCTATTGTGAATACTGCTGCAATGAACATAGGGCTTTTCTACATTATTAACACATATTTTTTTTCTATGACATATAGCATTGTCGGTGTATATGGAGGCCATAGGAATGAGAACAATCCCAATGACATAGTTCACTCATAAGCACTAAACTGAGGGACACTACCACCAACAGTCCTTATTAAACAGTTCATAAAGAAAAGAAAAGATAAAAGTGGAAAAGATGTCATGATAGAAGAAGATATGGAGAGTTATAGCTATTAAAGAAAATACTCATAAAATATTCATGAGACGTATGTGTCCATTTTATGTCCTTTGAAATAATTTTGAGATTGTTAGATCCAAGTTGGTCTATGGTTAGAATCATATGGTACTGAAGTTAATAAGTATAATTGTGGGGTACTGATGTTTTGAGGGGTATATGTTCGCGCGGGGGCTATTAACACATATTTTTTAAACTTTTATAGAGACCGTTTATTTGTTTGGTGGCTGGGATGGAACACAGGATCTTGCTGACTTCTGGGCATACAGTGTGAAGGAAAACCAGTGGACCTGTATATCTAGAGACACTGAGAAAGAGGCAAGTGTTCAAACTTTTCATACATCTGTATTACAAAGAGAGTATGCAGGGTACTGGGTTTTCTAGGTTGGTCTTTTTCTGTAATTTGTATACCCAGAATTTGTGATGACCACATTTGGTTTAAGTATTAATACATTTCAGTTTCTAGATCTAATTCCTCAGCTGTACATGAATATATATTTATTTAATGGAAATAAGCAGGCAATTCTAATATTTTTCAGTTTCTATTTGCTTTAGCCAGAAAGTTAACTATAGCTTTCTTTTTTATTTATTTTTTTTTTTTTTTGTGGTTTTTGGGTCACATCCAGCAGTGCTCAGGGGTTACTACTCCTGGCTCCATGATCAGAAATCACTCCTGGCAGGCATGGGGGACCATATGGGATGCCGGGATTCAAACCGATGACCTTCTGCATGAAAGGCAAATGCCTTATCTCCATGCTATCTCTCCAGCCCTAACTATAACTTTCTAGTTTTGTGCACATGCATTCTGATAGAATCTGAAAAGAAATGCTTTTTTTTGTTTGTTTGTTTTTGGTTTTTTGGGCCACACCTGGCTGTGCTCAGGGGTTACTCCTGTCTGTCTGCTCAGAAATAGCTCCTGGCAGGCACGGGGGACCATATGGGACACCAGGATTCGAACCAACCACCTTTGGTCCTGGACCGGCTGCTTGCAAGGCAAACACCGCTGTGCTATCTCTCCGGGCCTGAAAAGAAATGCTTTTAGTGTTCTCATGATCTTTTAGGTTCCTTACATTTCACTATATGTGATTTTTCACAGATGATATTTTAATTTATTTTATTTTTTTAATTTATTTTAAACTAAAATACCTATGCATATGTGTATTTGTTTTTATATAATGTGATGGCATAAATGGATCTGAACATTTCCTTAGTGGATAAAATAAACTTAGATATATGGCTTTGAATAACATAATGACATGGGCTTTTTCAAAAATTCACAAAATTTTTTTTCATTAAGCCCTCTGTTACCCATTTCAGATTATAAGGTGAATACTCTATATTTGTTATTTATATAATGTTATTTATAATATTTGTTATATTACTATAACAAACTAGCAATACTTAACAATCAAAAGGGGGAAATGATCTCATTTAAAACTTACTGATTTTAATATAGGAAGGCTATTTTTTTTTTTTTTTTGCCATACCCGGTGATGCCCAGGAGTTACTCCTGGTTATGTTTCAGAAATTACTCCTGGCTTTGAGGACCATATGGGATGCCAGGGATTGAACCCAGGTCCATCCTGGGTCAGCTGCATGCAAGACAAACGCCCTACTGCTGTGCTATCATTCCTGCCCCATGTCTTTAATCTTAAGAAAGCAGATTCGGGGCTGGAGAGATAGCATGGAGGTAAGGTGTTTGCCTTTCATGCAGAAGGTCATTGGTTCAAATCCTGGCATCCCATATGGTCTCCCGAGCCTGCCAGGAGCGGTTTCTGAGCAGAGCCAGGAGTAACCCCTGAGCGCTGCCAGGTGTGACCCAAAAACAAAAAACAAAGCAAAAGCAAAAAATGAAAGCAGATTCCTGGGTGGCCGGAACACTGGCACAAGTAGTAGGATGTCTGCCTTGCACATGCTAACCTAGGACAGACTTCGGTTCGATTCCCTAGCATCCCATTTAGTCCCCCAAGCCAGGAACAATTCCTGAGTGCATAGCCAGGCGTAACCCCTGAGCACCACCGGGTGTAACCTTAAAAAGAACAAAAACGGGGCCGGGCAGTGGTGCTGGAGGTAAGGTGCCTGCGCTAGCCTAGAACGGACAGCGGTTCGATCCCCTGGTTTCCCATATGGTCCCCCAAGCCAGGAGCGACTTCTGAGCGCATAGCCAGGAGTAACTCCTGAGTGTCACTGGGTGTGGCCCAAAAACCAAAAAAAAAAAAAAAAAAAAAAACAAAAGAACAAAAACAAAAAAAGAAAGTGAATTCTTGCTTATTCCATGTTTTATAATGATTCATCATGTGGGTTGTGAATTTTCATTTGACTTTGGTTTTTGGACCATACTTAATGGTGCTAGGGGTGGGAAATAAGGGGGAACTCTACATTCGATTTGGAACTCTGCTGATGGCAGTGCTTGGGGAACTTGTGTGGTGCCAGGGATTAAACCAGGGGACTTACACATACAAAGCGTACACCCATACCTTTGAGCTATATCTATGTCCACTCATTGGCTAATTTTTGCCTTTTCAACAATACGTTAAAATTCTGTGATTTCGGGAGCCGGGAGGTGGCGCAGGAGGTAAGGTGCCTGCTGCCTTGCCTGCTAGCCTAGGACGGACCACGGTTCGATCCCCCGGTTCCCATATGGTCCCCCGTGTCTGCCAGGAGCGACTTCTGAGCGCATAGCCAGGAGTAACCCCTGAGCGTCACTGAGTGTGGCCCAAAAAAACTAAAAAAAAAAAAAAAAAAAAAAAATTCTGTGATTTCTTGGTCTGAAATTATAGTATAGTAGATCAGACATCTGATGTCTGATCGAAGACATCAGATGGTCTACCCAGTGCCACCAGGAATGATTACTGAGTGCAGAGCAGGAGTAAGCCCCGAATACTACCAGATGTGCCCTTCCATCAAAAAACAAAACAGAACAAACAAAAAGCTAAATAAATACTGTGGTTTCTTTTCATTATTTTTTTAACTTTTTCTGGTTTTTTTTTTTTGGACCACAACCCAGTAATGCTCAGGGCTTACTCCTGGCTATGTGCTCAGAAATCACTCCTGGCTTGGGGGACCATATGGGACGCCAGGGATGGAACCGCTGTCTGTCCTAGGCTAGCGCTCATAAGGCAGATGCCCTACCGCTTGAATCACCGCTCTGGCTTTTTCATTATTTCTATAAAGATGGCCTTTGCCTCTTTAGCATTTCAGCCATTGTTTGAAAGGATTATTTCAATGCTTGGCAAAAATATATATATATATATATATATATATATATATATATATAAAGAATAAAGCTAAAAGAATAGCTTATAAAAGTAGCTTATATATTTTAAGCTATTTTAATCTAGCTTGATTGTACATTTGATTATTCTTAGGTCAAGACAAAGATTCACTCTGAAATCCTCCCTCTCTTTTGTGTCTATAGTTAGTGCCCAGGTTCCAATGTTTGTAACACCATTGTTGCCTTTCAGAGAGATGATCTATTCTTTTCTATCCTGACTTTATAAGTTTCTCTCTTAAATTTTTTGGCCTCCATTATTATACAGTCTGTAAAAACTGTTTTGGGCCATGTGATTCTTAAATGCTGTGGTTACCTTCAAGTCCTGTCCCTGTTTCAATTGTTTGTTAGATATTTTCTATTACAGTACAGACACTCAAAGCTATAGTAACATAGTAATGACCATTTGTTTTGCTTACTAGCCTGTACTTTGATTGTGTTTTTCTTTTGATTTTGATGGTTCTTATTCATGTGAGTCATCAGCTAGTTCCAGCAGGACCTCTGTGGCTCTGTTAGCTACAAACCTTACTGTAGTCCAGCTGGAACTGTTATCAGTCAAGGTCTGGCAGGATGAAGTTGGGTATACCATCAAGTTTTTTTTTTTTCATTTGCTAAAGTAAATCATGTAAACAAGGCCATTATCATTGTATAGGTAGATTTAGGCATAGAGAAGTATGACTTATAATTTCAACAACAGTAAAACTGCTTAGTTCATTTTGTTTAGAGTAAACATTTCAAATTTGTCCTTATGAATAATTGGCAAACTTTGGTCAAACTTGTCTTCATCTACTTCTGTAATCTTGTCTCCTGTCTTTCTATGCCATTTTCTTGCCTGTTTTTCTTTCTTGGGAACCAAAAACACTTTTCCTTTCATGCTTCCACTTATTTCTACTCTTACCATAGTTAATACACTTACTCTTTAAAATCGTTCAAATTTGCTTCCTCTTGAAGCCTCTTTTGACATTCCCACTCATAATTATAAGTTCCTGTAAGGATGATTCCATTAAGCTGCATAAATTCTTTAAGTAGGTTACTTTATTTATTCATTGGTTTACATTCCTGTTTCCCAATCCAGATTCTGAATCCCTCTAAAACTTAAATTCTGAATCATGCTTTATACCTTCTTTTGTTTTTAATTTTTGAAACTGAATTTAAACACCATAATTTACAAAAACGATTTGTTTCAGGTATCTCATATTCCAAAACCAATCCCACCATTAGTGTGGCCTTCCTTCTACCACTCCCAGCCTGCCCCCTTAGCAAGCAAAAAATAATTGACTTTAAATCACTTGTCACAACACAAATCTGATGGTGTTACTAAAGCCATTGTCTGAGTATTTAAAGAGGTGTTAGGTGCTAGTTGAGCCTTGTGTGTTACTGTTTTCACTCAGTGAGCTTCTTGGGCTCTATGCAACTTTTCCATCTAAATTGTTGTGTTTCTACAGGCTATCAGTCCTGTGAAATTTGGAGGTGCATGTGACTCCATGCTTTAGGAGGTGTGGAACTGGGATGATTCAGCAGCATGATTTCTCAACTAGGCCTGTAATTTTTTAGTGGAAGTTGGGTGTGGTTAGAGTATTGGGCCTAGAGACTGAGCCTACCTACATCAATCTAGCTCAGCTGTAGCATTTTTTACTCTTTAGTGAGTCAGTTAGTGAAGATAAATTCAGAAGAGTTAGTGCTTGTGATAATGAAATACAGTAGAGGGAATACTTTGGTGGAGAGCAGTTTGTAAGGCCTCGAGTAATATTCATGTTAGACTTTTGGATTTGTTTTATGGATTTTTTTTTATCATTTCTGTATGTTAAAATAATTTAAATACACAGCCAGAGCAGTGGCGCAAGTGGTAAATCATTTACCTTGCATGCGCTGACCTAGGACAAACCATGTTTTGATCCCCTGGCATCCCATATGGTCCCCCAAGCCAAGAGCAATTTCTGAGCGCATAGCCAAGATTAACCCTGAGCATCACCGGTGTGACCCCAAAACCAAAATAAATAAATAAATAAATAAATGAGTAGGTAAATAATTTAAATACAACCAGTGTAACTTAAAACACACACTGATATATTAAAGCACTGTTAGAACAATCCAAAACTAAATCAATTCATCAAAATATGAGAGGAAGAAATTAACAGAATAAACTTTTTCAAAGGAGATGCATATAAGAATGGCCAAATAGTGTATGAGAAATGCTCTGCTCCACTTATCAGGGAAATGCTAATCAAAACAACAGTGAATTATATTACCTCACATCAATGAGACTGGCATTCATCACAAAGAACAAAAGTCAAGCAATGCTGGCATGGATGTAGAAAAAAAGGATCTCTCAATTCACTGTTGATGGGAATGTCAACTGGTTTAGCCTTTTTGGACACTACTCAAAAAACTAGGATTGAGGGGCCCTGGAGACAACATGGAGGTAAGGCGTTTACCTTTCATGCAAAAGGTCATTGGTTCGAATCCCGGTGTCCTATATGGTCCCCTGTGCCTGCCAGGAGCAATTTCTGAGCATGGAACCAGGAGTAAGCCCTGAGCACTGCTGGGTGTGACCCAAAAACCAAAAAATAAAAACAAAAAACTAGGATTGAACCTCCATGTGACCTAGCAGTTCTACTTCTGGGCATCTACCTCAAGGATCCAGTAACTTAATTTTGGAAAGATGTTTGCACTCCTATACTTATTGCAACACTATTCAGAATAGCCAGAATCTGGAAACAACTCAAGTATAAAATACTTACTCTCATCTCTAAGAAAAATATGAAATTTGCTCTAACATGAATAGAGCTGGAGAATATAGAGTTGGTTCTGGCATTCCGTAGTCCAAAACTAATCATACCATTAATAAATAGTAAATAATAAAGCATTCCTATCTGCCTCCAAGCATACCCCGTGGCAGGCATAGCATAATTTATATTATTTGTTTACAACTAAGTAGTAATAGAATTATCAGAAGAAAAAAACAAACTTCATGTTTTTCAATTTGATTTTGGCTATTTGGGATCTTTTATGGTTCAAAGCAAGTTAGAATTGCTAAATCCTTGAAGAATGTTATCTAAATTTGGATAGGATGCACCGAATTTGTATAGTAGTTTAGGAAAGATAATATTTTGATAATATTGATTCTACCAATACATGAGGATGGAATGTTTTTCAGTTCCTTGGGTCTTCTTCAACTTTTTTTTTTTATTAAGTGTTTTGAAGTTTTCACGACTTAGATCTTTCACCTCTTTTGTTAAGTTGCATACTAGGTACCTGATGGTTTTTAATGCTATTTTGTATGGCATAAAATCTTTGATCTCTTTCTCCTCTGAGTCTTTTTTTTCTTTGGTTTTTGGTTTTTGGTCCACACCCAGTGATGCTCACCTGGCTATACACTCAGAAATTGCTGCTGGCTTTGGGACCATATGGGACACTGGGAACCGAACCAAGGTCCATCCTGGATCAGCTGTTTGAAAGGCAAATGCCCTACCACTGCGCTATCGCTCTGCTCCCCTTTCTCTGAGTAATTATTTATATAAAGGAATGCAACTAATTTTTTTGTATTGACTTTGTAACCAGCCACTGTATTGGTTTATTGTTTCTAGGAACTTTTTTGTGGATTTTTCAGGGTCTTCAATGTATATCATCATCTATCTATAGAGATAGTTTGACTTCCTCTTTTCCAATTTGGATTCCATTGATTTTCTTCTCTTGTCTGATTGCTGTTATTGGGACTTCTAATACTATGTTGAATAAGATTGGAGACATTCTTGCCTTATACCTGGTTTTAGTTTTTACCATTAAGAATAATGTTGGCAGTGGGCTTTTTATAGATACCTATTATTGTCTTGAGGAAGGTTCCTTCCACACCGATTTTGCTGAGGGTTTTAACCATAAGTGGATATTGAATCTTGTCAAATGCTTTCTCTGCATTGATTGATATGATCATGATTTTTATTTTTCTTTACTAATGTGGTGTAAGATATTTATTGATTATATTAGCCCATCCTTGCATCCCGGAATGAAATCCAGTTGATCATGGTATATAATATTTTTGAAGTGCTGTTGAGTTTGGTTTGCTTAGATTTTGTTGAGTATTTTTGCATCTATATTCCTATCTCTTTACTATTTTGGAAGAGTTTAAGGATTAATGTAATAATTCTTCTCTCTGAATGTTTGATAAAACTCATCCATAGACCCATGTGGTCTGGATTTTTATTCTTGGGGATTGTCCTAAAGACTGTTTCAATTTGCTTGCTTGTGATTTGCCTGCCAGGCTATCTACTTCTCCCTAAGTCAGTTTTGGGTGATTATGTTTCTGGAAATATGTCCATGTCTTTTAGGTTTTCTAATTTAACAGAATACAGAAACTAGGAAGCATCTCATTACCTAACTTGAAGCTGTATTGCAAAGTTGTATTGATCAAAACAGCATGATATTAGAACAAAGACAGACGTTCAAACCGATGGGTCATAATAGAAAATCTAATAACAAACTCCCAACTATATGGTCATTTAATCTTTGACAAAGGAGCTGAGAACATAAAATGAAATAAATATGGCCTCTTCTAAGTGTTATTGGGGTAATTAGATAACCACATATAAGAAATTAAGGCTGGGTTCATATATCACATCTTAGACAAAAGTCAATTCAAAGTGAATTAAAAACCTTGAGATTATACCTGAATCCATAAAACACATTGAAGAAAACATTGGCAGAATACTCCAAGGCTTAGACTTTAAAGAAGTCATTGAGGATAGAATGCCAATGGCAAGGGCTATAGAATCAAATCTGAATAAATGGGACTACATCGAATTAAAATTTTTCTGCATGGCAAAAGAAACATGGGTTAAAACGAAAAGATAGCTGACCAAGTGGGAGAAAATATTTTCATTCAGCACATCAGATAAGGATATACAAAGTACTTACAAAGGTTAACCCTTACATTAAAAATGGGGAGAAAAAATGAATAGACACCTCTCTGAGAAAGACCAACAGATGGCCAACAGGCACATAAAAAAAATGCTCATCATCACATTGGGAAATCCAAATCAAGACAACAACGAGGTATCTTTTTTTTGTTTTTGTTTTTTTGGGTCACATCCGGCAGCTCAGGGTTACTCTTGTCTCTATGCTCAGAAATCGCACCTGGCAAGCTTGGGGAACCACCGTCCTTCTGCATGCAAGGCAAACTCATTACCTTCATGCTATCTCCCCAGCCCCAACAACGAGATATCTTATACCAGTGAAGATGGCACATAGAAAAACAGTGGGAATAATTTGTGTTGGAGGTATGGTGAAAAAGGAACTCTCATCCACTGCTAGTGGGAATGCTATATGAACTAACCCCTATGAAAAACAGTATGGAGGTTTCTCAGTTAACTCAGAATTGAACTGCCATATGACCCAGCAATCCCACTTTTTGGTTTCTTTCCCCAGAACAACAACAAAAAATCACTTATTCAAAAGGATGTTTGCACACCACTATTCATCACAGCACTCGGTTCAATAGCTACTAGGTTGGAATCAACCTAGATGTCCAACAACAAAGGACTGAATCATGAAGATGCGCACAGCACTCGGTTCAATAGCTACTAAGTTGGAATCAACCTAGATGTCCAACAACAAAGGAGTGAATCATGAAGATGCAGTACATATACACAGTGGAATATTACATAGTTTTAAGGAATGATGCCATTGTGCAGTTTGCTGCAACATGGATTAAACTGGAAGATATTATGTTAAATGGAGTAAGCCAGAAAAGGAAGGATAAATAAAAGGTGGTATCACTTAGAAGTAGTATTTTGAATAACTGCATGAAGAAATGCAGTTAAATAGGAATTATCAAGAACATCCCAGACCCCAGAATATATTGAGAAGGAAAGAAATTGAGTGGGTTAGGTGAAAGACACATATGAAATAACAGGACACAGAAGCTAAGAGTTCTCTGGTGAAATGGGGGTATTAAAAAAGTAACTGTAAAAGCACAATGGTTTAAATAAAAATTTAATTTAAAAAAGCTTGAAAATTGTCATATCTCACAATGGGGTTATTAAGTCATTCATTGTCTTAAGGTTTACTGAGCAGTTTGTTGCTAGTTGATCAATCTGTGTTACTGGTTTTGTTTGTTGACCTTGGTTGTCTTTTATGCTTTGACATCTAGTTTGGTGCATTCCTTCTGGGGTGTCAATATTGAAAAATTTGGAAGTATAACACAGCTGCATATGTGTCTGTGCCCTCCAGGAATTCAGGGTTTTGTGGTTGACATGGCAGTGGCTGTGGGAATATCTGTGGCTTCTGGAACTATGGAAGGCCTTTGGGGAGGCTCCTGTATTCTCACTCTGAGAAGACTCTAGAGTTCTCAACCCAAATACTGGCATACTTGGTGTTTTGGTTGGTTAAGCATCTCTACAGAGATCAGTGATAAAGTGAAGTTGTGCCATTAGTGTGATGGCAGTTGTGGGTTGTGGGTGTAGTTGCTGAGGCTTCAGGGCTAGCACTTAGCCTGTCCACCACCATTAGATTTCCCTACATTTTAGCTATGAGACATTTGTACCCATGAGTTTTCATGGTTTGGTTTATATCTCTTTCAAGAACAAAATGAGTCTATGGAGCTAGCTGATGAACTGACACGGCAGTAGCTGTGGGGAGACTCTGGTTGCCAGGGCTTTCCAAAGTCTGGGGAGAGGTGGGGATGTGGCAGGGAGCTGCCCCTGTTCTCTCCAAGAAGACCCCAGAATTCTCAGCTCAAATACTGGAGCATGTTATTATTATTATTATTTTTTAACCTGTGTGTTAATCACTTAAAAAATACTGCTGCCAGGGGAGGGAGGGAAAATACTGCTGCCAGGTGTGACCACCCCCCCCCCCCCAAAATACTGATTTCCTAGTTAAGCACATCTTGCAGCTATTGGTTTATTTTGTTATAAGATATTCAAAGATAGTTCCTGGTTTGTTAAAAGCTCAGTTTATGAACCAGAGCTATAGTACAGCAGGTAGGATGCTTGCTTTGTATGCAACCAACCTAGATTAGATCCCTGGCACCACGTATGGTCCCCCAAGCAAACCATGAGTGATCCCTAAACACAGAGCTAGGAGTAAAACCCTGAGAACTATCAACTGTGTCCTCAAATTCAGAGAGTCAATTATGAAAAGTTCTGTTCATCTTATTAGACAAGTTCTTTTGTTATCAAGATCACAGTATAAAGCCAACGTTTCCTAAAATTCTAATTTTCTTAAAAATATGCATTTTATTATTATCAAAATATTCTTCAAAATATTTTTATGATCATAATTTGTCAATAAACATATCTGAATTGACTTTGAATTCCACAGTGTTCCCTGGAAAAGTAGCTAGGTCAACTTGCAGCCCAGCTCAGTAATCACCCCTGGCAGTGCTCAGGATACTATATATGATTCCGGGGATCGAACCTGGGCCAGCCATGTGCAAGGCAAGTGCCCTACCTGCTCTACTATCTCTCTGGCTCCTATCTTTGTTTTCAAAGTTATATGAGTTATTTAATTACAGAAGAAAGTCCTTCAAAAGAAAATTTCCAGCTTACATTCTGAAAATTTTTCTTGACAAAAAATTTTTCTAAAATAAGTTGTAAAATAGCAATTAGTATGAACACTGAAGTGTAGATTCAAAATAGCTTGGTCTCTTGATTAATAACACTTAATGTCAAACTGTTCCTGCCTAATTTTTTTTATTTAATCTAAATAGGAATGCTACATTATTCTTCCAATAAAAAGCCCATTTTGTTTTATGCTGATCTAGTGACATAGCCTATAAGTTTTATCCTGTCTCCTCTCACAAATGTTTCTCCAGATTTCCTATTTTTACCTATACTTCAACTATATTATTTTTGTAGGAAGAATTGTCAGCTCATTTATAACCAAGCACATTGAGATTATTGTAATTTTTTTTGGCCAGGGGGAGAGAGGCATGCACAACTATGCTCAGGGCTTGCAACTAACTCTGCTCACAGGTCAAGTTGGAGGTAGTCAGGGGACTATATGCAGGAATCAACCCCTTGTCATAAATGCCTTTTCCTGTATCAACCCCCAAACTACACACATTTTATATTTGGGTATCTTGTTGTTGTTGGTGGTGGTGGTGGTGGTGGAATTTGCTTTAATATCTCTTTCTTTCTGGAAAACACAAACTGAAATAAGTGAAAGGATCACAAGTTTTGATTTTGATTACACTGGACTTCTCTATCTTTCTAGCTTTGTGAGTTCTAGGCAGATTACCTCATCACGAAATGGTGATTTTCCTTATATGGTTATCATATGGATCAACTAGTTTTTACACATGTGTATAGTAATCTTGTCTGATTGAAGATTTTTTTTAGTGAACCTTTTTTATCTGATTCTTTTTTTTAACTATTCAATGACTTTCTTTTTTTCACCTTTAACCTATTACTATAGGTAGTCTCAACTAAAATTGTTTGTAATTTACTATTCTTCCTATTGGTCCCAGTTTAATGTGGCTGTTCTATTTAAGTTAAAAGAATAAATTTTATATAATATAATGATGTCAATAACTTGAATTCTAATTCTGCTTCTTTCATTAGCCCACACATTTTTAGAATTCCTTTTCCCATTTGGTTTACATTTTGTCATCTGTAAAAGAAGAAAATTGAACAATTTTTGTTAAGATTTCTTCCCAGTTATGACTTAGTGAGTCTAAATATTCCTGGCTTGCCCTTTTGTTTTAAATTCTGATGAGAATTACAAAGATATTTTAAAAGGCCAAAAGTATCCTGTATCCTTAAATAGATTGATATGTGCTAAAGAGTTAAAAATCTGTGCACCTATGACTAAAATACAAGTGTTATAACAAGTATCATAGGGTCCAGATTACCATAAGGTACCAAATAATTCATCCTTCCTGTAGATGTTTAACCACTTCTATATTAAGAACTATGTCTCTTACTCTTTCTTTTTGCTTTCCTTTACAGATTTAAACTTCCTGTACATAAATTAGTTGATTTGATATGAGTTTCTGAGTAAACCTTGTAATGGAAGTTTAAAGAACAGAACATTCCATTTGATTTTCTTTTTTTTTTTAACTTGTTCTATTTTTTCTTTTTATTTCCTCCTCTCTGCAGAATGGTCCCAGTGCCAGGTCATGTCATAAAATGTGCATTGACATTCAACGAAGGCAAATCTACACGCTGGGCCGTTACCTGGATTCCTCTGTGAGGAACAGCAAATCCCTGAAAAGTGACTTCTATCGTTATGACATTGACACAAACACGTGGATGTTGCTCAGTGAGGATACCGCTGCAGATGGAGGACCAAAACTGGTGTTTGATCATCAGGTTCGGGCACTTCATTCATGTTTAGCAGCACTTGTTTCTTAACATTTATTTTACTTGTTTGATAAGTCATCTGTTAGTGATTTCCACTGTAAATGCCTGTGATAGGCACTAAGTCATTCTTAATTCTTTTCCTCTTTTGTTTTGTTCAACGTAAAACAGTATGGTCTCAGCAAAATTGTTTATAAAAACAAAAAACTTTATTGAGTGTAGTAAGCAGTATATTTAGAAAAGATTAGCTTTATAAAAAAAAACTCAGTAGTAATAACAACTGGTCCTTTTAAAACTTTTTACTTTATATTCCTGGAAGAAGTTTATAATTACTTTCTAACGAGTTGAATGATTTGTTTTTTTTATTTTGGGGGGGTTAGGACCACACCTGGAGGTGCTCAAGGGTTACTTCTTGCTCGTATCCATGGATACGATACCAATATGGCGTTTTACAGATGACTGACTGATAGAACCACGACTGGACTGTAGGTATCCTGTGACCAATAAAAAAGCCCTGGTCTAGGGTTCGAGCTAAGACCTGCACGACAACTATGATC
>PVKC010001437.1:0-36736 GCA_004027635.1 Crocidura indochinensis
GATAAAAATGTTTTTTTACTGGCAACACTACCTCCATATTAAACTCTCATAAACATTTTCTATGACTATAATAATTTCTCCAAACAATTTTAGATAAAAATTCCACATATAGGGGCCCGGGAGATAGCATGGAGGTAAGGCGTTTGCCTTTCATGCAAAAGGTCATCGGTTCAAATCCTGGTGCCCCATATGGTTCCCCATGCCTGCCAGGAGCAATTTCTGAGCATGGAGCCAGAGTAACCCCTGAGCACTGCCGAGTGTAACGCCCCCCCCCCAAAAAAAAATTCCACATATAGAGTAGAAAATTCCATATATAGAATTAAATCCGAAAGTCACTGAAAAAAAAAACTACTTTAATGAATATAAAGTTGTTATAATGAATATAAATCATATGCTAATGTCTTATACTAATCTCAGCACTAAATTTATTTATACTTTTCTTTGGTTATACAGCATTAATAAAACTCCTGATTCATATAGACAAATAACAAATGATTAATAACTGGCCTTGACTCAGAAAAAGCAAACTAACAGGCAAAAAAAAAAAAAACAAAAACAAAAACAAAAAACTGATTCAGCACTCTGCACCCAAAACATCAATACAGCACAACAGGAATACATTTATTGATTTCTAAAGAGTCAAACATCAGAAATATGTTTACTGATTTCCAAACAGGCAAAAATGTTTACTTGAAAGATTAAAAAGATACTTAAAATTTTTGTTTTGTTTTTAAAATATTTATAGAATTCAAAAGGTTTATTTATAGGCTGTTAAGAGTTCTATATAAATCTAAAAATCAGCTTAGTTACATTATTTTCAGCTTTGGAATATGTTTTACACCCACCAAAGTCATGTCATTTGGGAAAATGGAAATGTCTCCATGAGTTTTCTTCGTTCCCTTTTAAAATTATAGCTAGATCTAAATATTTCCTTTAAAGGAATATAAAAATAAATCTGATTCTCTTTACTTGACAAACAGACAAAATATCATTCTCAACTTATCTAGGGTCAAAGTATATCCCCTGCAAAAAAAAAAAAAAAAAAGAACAAAGAAACATCCAAAATGAAGCTATACTTTATATATGTGGTAATACAATACCTATTATTTTTCCTAAAATTACAAAAACTTTGCAAAGAGGTGAACACAGAGCTATAATGCTTAGATTCATTCACCTTCAGTATCTGCTTTCTTACAACCACGTATTTCTGGAATATGACCTACATCCAATTACAAATCAAAAGTAGGTTATTATTTTAGTACCTCTGGGTTAACGATGAGAGGTCATTTCAATTCCAAAGCTACAACTAATGTTATACAGACCTACAATACAACCTTACCCTCTACCTTCTCCACCTCTTATGCCCACACTTCCTCCCTCTTTTCCATAGACATTAGACTCTAATGAACTCTTGAGTACCAAATTAAATCTTCTTTCGCAAACTGCAACTAATCATGGGTCCAAAGTGGTGGTGCAAGTGGTAAGTGTCTGCCTTCACAGACTAGCCTACAACAAACAGCAGTTCAATTCCCTGGCATCCCACCATATGATGTCCCAAGCCAGGAGCAATTTCTGAGTGCATAGCCAGGAGTAACCTGAGTGTCACCAGGTGTGCCCCCCCCCCAATTTAGGAAAATAAAAACTTATTAAGTCATTTTTCTGAAAATGCAAGTAACTTACTTATTTCCAATATCCCAGAACTTCTAAACTCTAATAAATTAGTTTCCTAATCCTACTTTAGACAGATCTTTTAGGACTGTCGCATAAAATTATCTTGATACTGAAACCAAACTAGTTAAGATAAACTACACTATTATCCTGCTGAGTCAATCTTCTTAGTCTGCCAATCTCTTCTTCATCTGGCTTCGTTTGCTGCCCTTTCTACTTTGTGAGAATTTTTCACAACAGAAATCATGAAAGCTAAATAGAAGTTACAAAGATATTTGTTCTCAGTCATCCATCAAAATCCATAAAGAGTCTGTTTTTCTTTGCACTGCAAAATTACTTAAGGTATTCTCCTTATTTTTCCTCAGCTTTCACCAAGGTCACGGGTTCATGAGGAGAAAGGGAGAGAGGGAGAGAAAGAAAAAGAAAGGAAGAGAGAGATGTGTACTGAGCACAGTGAGACACATCCTTAGTCTCCATTAAACTCTTTCTTAAAGAAACTCCATTATGGGGCCGGAGAGATAGCACAGTGGTAAGGTGTTTGTCACTGGTTCCAATCCCGACATCCCATATGGTCCCCCAAGTTTGCCGGGGGCGATTTCTGAGCGTAGAGCCAGGAATAACCCCTGAGCATTGCCGGTGTGACCCAAAAAATAAACAAACAAAAAACCCCAAAAAAGAAACTTCATTAAACTCTTTAAATATATGCTGTTACTTACTTTTACTCATTAAATTAAAAATAAAACATACATTAAGCCTCTTAAAAATGAAACCTGAACAGTTAACAGTCATTTAAATGTCCAAGCTACCCCTTTCAATTTACCCAATTCAATTTTATTGAATTGACCTATTTTTGACTTTTAAAACTACCCAATCTTCTTGAGGTTCCACTAACCAAAGTCTTTGAGTTTAAAGAAATTCATAAAACCAGTTTTCCTAAATAAAGAATATGTCTCTGTAACTAGCACTCCCTTCACTAAAGCTTAGAAACACTAAAACCTAAAATATTCAGATTTTATTACTTCAGCTTCAACACTGAAGTATCAAAAAGATTTTTAAAAATGAAGGAATTAAACTAAGTCTCTTCTTTTCGTTAAGAATAAAGTAGATTGCAGGTGGGAATATAGGCTAGTCCAGTCTTTTGGGAAAACAATATTACTCAAAAAATTAAAAATTGAACTCTCAGGTGATCCAACAATATCCCTCCTAGGGATATACCCTAGGAACCAAAAACATAATGCAGAAAAGCCCTCTGCGTTCCTCTGTTTCAGTACTATTTACATTAGCCAGAATCTGGAAACAATCCACATACCCAAGAACAGAATATATAAAGAAACTGATATATCTACACAATAGAATGCTACACAGTTAGGAAAAACGAAGTCATAAAATTTGCTTATACATAATGGTTATGGAAAGTATTATCTGAATAAAATGAATCTTGAAGTAAAATGATAGACAGAATAATCCTCATTCATGTTGGATATAAGAAAAATAAAAGACATATCATCCAGATATGAGAGCTAGGCAGACCAGTTCATGGTAGGAAGCTTGTCACAAAGAGTAATGAATGAAGTTAAGGTAGAGAAGAGTCCACTGTGACCATTATAGTTGGAATTGATCACTTTGGACAGAATAGGTGCTGAAAGGGGATAAAGTGATATGCATGGTACCCTTAACTAATCACAGTGCAAATCACAGTGTCAAAAAGAATAAAAGAGAGAATGGTAAAGAAAAAGGGAGAGGGAGAAAGGAAGAGTGAGACAGAGAGAAAAAGAGAAAGAAGTAAATGGGTGGGAGGGAAACTGGGGGCGTTGTTGGTAGGAAATGTGCACTAATGAAAGGTGGTGTACATTTATAACAGAAGTTCAATCATGAACAATTATGTATCCACAGTGCTTATAATTATAAAAAATTAAAATGTAAAATAATTAAGTAGAAGCATAGATAGGCTTTTGAATCTTATGAACTCTCTCTCTCTGTAAATATACTTTTTATTTTATTTTTTGCTTTTTGGGTCACACTCGGTTATGCTCAGGGGTTACTCCTGGATATGAACTCAGAAATCGCTCTAGGCTTGGGGACCAAATGGGACATCAGGGGATACAACCACAGTCCATCCTATGTTAGCAAGTGCAAGGCTTGCGCCACCGCTCCAGTTCCTGTAAATGTACTTTTTGAAACTACTATGATAGCTATAAGCCACATTTCATTCTGATTTGATTACTTTATACTATTTTATAATTATATCACTCTTAAATACAGTAAGAAATAATAATTTATATTTTATCCATAATGACAACCATTTTATTTATTTTCTTCCCATACAACTAAATTCTGTCTCTCAGATTCCTGAACAGGTGGTATTTTAACATATAAAGATTTTCCTCCATTCATTCTATTAGATATTTCTCTGCAGTAAAGCATGCTGCTTCACAGTCACTATAAACTTACTGATTCAAGCCAGCAAATGGTGGTAAATTTGTAAAATCCTAAACATGTCTTCTTATTTCAATTTATTGTATTATTTCTACTTGCAGCTAATATTCAGTTTCTAAGTATTAGACCTAACATATTTTCATCTTAGTTTAAAAATTCTTCTGGTTCTGACATGCCTTTTTATAAAGTTTATTTCAGAGAAAGTCAAGTGGATGTTAGGAAAGATTTATATTAAAATGATATGCAAATATGTAAATTAAAAAGTTCCTATCTATCTTGCATGATTGCAAATACTAATTTTATTATTCCAAATGAATAATAAAGCCAGAGCAAAACAAGCTGATTTCTGGCATCTTAAAATGGAAACCTTTATTTTCTGATCTCTATGTACCTATATTATAAAAAAATTTTCAAAATAACACAAAAGGTATAGAAAATTTATGTGTCTATTGAACGTCTAAATATTAAGTTACAGTGACTTTGTCTTTCCTTCACAGCAATGGAAACTTTCCTTCACAGCAATGGAAACAATGATAATGTCCTACTAAGAATACTTCTATGTTCTATTTGTTGTGATCTGCTATGTATGTACCACTATTTCCATGAAAGGATAAAAGTCTAAGAATTGAGAATTACCAAATATGTTTTTTAATTTTTTTTTTGAGTTACACCCTGGTTACGCTCAGGGGTTACTCCTAGCTATGTGCTCAGAAATTGCTCCTGGTTTGGGGGAACCATATGGAACGCCAGGATCAAACCCAGGTCCGTCCTGGGTCAGCCACGTGCAAGGCAAATGCCCCACCACTGCACCATCACTCCGGCCCCTGGATACTTGGTTTTTAAAGTATTTAAGACTTTGAGGGCTAGAGAAATAGTTTTACATCTGTAAAGGTGCTTGCCTTTCTGGCTAACCAGGTGCTTGCATGTGGCAATAAAGGTTTGATCCCAGCAATTTATATGGTTCTCCAAGCCAGCCAAGTAATTTTTGAGTGCAGAGCCAGGAGTTACCACTGAACATGACTGGGCATACCCCAAAACAAAAACTAAACAACCACCACCAAGAAAAAAAAAAAAGGCATTGAGTAGAGAAAAAAACTGAAGTACTTATCTCAAGTAGTATTTTGATTTTGCTAGTTTTACCTAAAAATTATCATAAGGAAATAAACATATGCATATACACATGTATCACAAGTGACTCATTCAAAAGTTTTACAGAAGAGAACCATTTGGCTTCAAAAATAGTGTTTCACGCTGGAGCAGTGACGCAAGCGGTGGGGCATCTGCTGCATGTGCCCTAGGTGGACTGAAGTTCGATCCCCCAGCATCCCATAGGGTCCCCCAAGCCAGGAGCGATTTCTGAGCACATAACCAGGTGTAACCCCTGAGCATCACTGGGTGTGGCCCAAAAACCAAAACAAAACAAAAAAACAAGTCTTACTTCAGCACTGTACCATACACCTAATTTGAAGAAATTATGAAGGTAGGGTATGTAGTACTTTGTGTTAAGCAGCAAAAAGTTTGGCATTGGACAGTTTGGGTAATTATGGAATATGATATTACAATTACTTGATACTGTGCAAAAGAAGTAGAAAGTAATAATACACTATACTCAAGTCATCTGGTGCTGGATCCCAAGTTAATACTTAGGTAAAATGAGTTGGAAAAGGAAGATAATGATAATGTAAGATAATGATACATAAGATATTTCCCTATGTGTTTATCTCAACTATTTCACAACATTTTAATTCAGCATCAAATTTTCAACATTTGCTACTTAAAGTTTCCTATACAACTGTTAGCTCAAAATCTTAGTTACTTCTAGCAAATTTTCGGAATTTTAGTTTTGCTCTCAAAATTATGGAAATGATAAAAATCCTCAGTCCTATCTTCCTTCAGAAAGGAACACTAACAAATAAAGCAAATGCACTAACATTAGATGCTTCAATGTTATCAGTACATTTTCTAAGCATATGGTATTTCCAAGAAATTTAGGTAAATAACTATTACAAGCAAAACATTTTTTCCTAATGAGAAAACATTCTAAAGGTATAAGCAATAGAAAGTTTCAAAGATAACTAAAGATTTAGTTTAGTTTAACAGCTAATATGACAACATGAAACTAGATGGGTATCTTAATTTCCTTCCCTAATAAAATATGAGAAACAATTTTACTTTCATCTCTGAAGTTTAAAAACAAAATAAAGGGCTTGAGAGATAGTTCAACACAGTAGGCATATGCTTGTACACAGAGATCCCAGCTTCACTCCCCAGCACTATCTGGTCCCCTGAGCACTACTGGGAATGACTCCCAATCACTGGGCCAGGAGTAGACCTGAGCATTACCAGTTTGGCCTAAAGAAAAAGAAAAATAAATAAAAATAAAAAGTACATATGTAAAGAAAAGATCTAACAGTAAACACTAAATATATTAGTTAAATATACTAACAGTATATTTAACATTAGTTAAAATTAATCTACTTGAAGAACATAATCTGAGTTCTCCCCGTCTAACAAATTGGAATAACTCTATTAAAAATTCATGTTAGGGGCCCGGGAGATAGCATGGAGGTAAGGCGCTTGCCTTTCATGCAAAAAGTCATCGGTTCAAATCCCGGTGCCCCATATGGTCCCCCGTGCCTGCCAGGAGCAATTTCTGAGCATGGAGCCAGAAGTAACCCCTGAGTACTGCCGGGTGTGACCCAAAAACCAAAAAAAAAAAAAAAAATTCATGTTAATATTTATTGATTGATCGATTTTTTGAAGTCTTTATTTTGGTGTAGATATTGAAGTTGATGTCTCCAATTTTATTTTATGTTATCTTATCTTTCTCTTTACTTTTGCACTCTGGCATGATTTGATTTCAGAACCGAGACTATTGTGCAGTGCTTGTCTTTATTGTTGTAGTGCTCACTGGATATTTAATTTGATGTTTCTTTCTGTATTGTTTGAGGTGTTTCAATTTCTCATGTCTTCTCTCAAACTGAAGTTGAAAACCTCTAGAAGGACTCCGCCCATTTTCAGCGTATCTGACTTCTTTTTTTTTCCTTTTCTTTATTTTTTCCTATTTTGTATCCCATTCTATTGCTTTTCTTTCCTTTAAACAAAATCACATAACTCAATTTATCGAGCTCCATGTCTCAAATAGAGGGGGAAACAAGGGAGGGCACCAGGACCAAACAGATATATGATCACTAATAGTAAACTACACAAAGAAGCGGCCACCTACTCTAGCAGCCCAGGGGGTGCTGGTGGGGTATATGGACTGCAGAAAGGGAACTGGTATGGAGGGAGGACAAATTTGGTGATGGGTATTCCCCTGATTCAATGTTAATATGTACCTAAAATATTACTGTGAAAGATATGTAAGCCATTATGATCAAAATAAAATTCATGTTAATACAGAAAAGTATATGCAAATAAACAAGAAGTAGATCAAATTAGTTCATTTAAATAATAATAATACCATGCTGATGATATGACTGTATTTGTAACTGATTTCATTATAGTCACAAGCATGTATGCCTGTCCTATCTAGCAGTATCCTAATATGAAATCTCAAAAAGTGGGATTCAATTTTTATCAGACTTGACAAATTTAACATATTTCAGTCTTCTGTGGATGTTCTCTTCGGCTTTTCACACATAAGCTTTTGAGGCAAAAACATGCTTCTCTCTTTCTTCAAGATGACCAAAACCTGTCAATCTCTAGTCACTGAGTCTCAGCAACCACAGCTTGAAATTATATTTTAGTTTTCTTACAGTAGAAATACAATTCAAAATCCAATGCATTAAACAGAGAAATACTAAAATTTTAGAGAACTATAGAAACAGAAACAAATTTAAAATAAATAATAAAATCATTTCAAGGACATCTAATTATTACCTACCTATTCCTTAGCTCATTTAACTCGAATTATTTTATAAATAAGTTCTGTAATTGAACCACCATGAAATACAGTAACAAAGTCGTTCATGATTTTCAGTCATACAATGTACAATACCCTTCACCAATACACATTTCTCATCACCAACGTCGCCAGTGTCCTCCCACTCTCTCTCTGCCCTCCTCCTAGTTTGCCTCATTTTATCTTCTTTCAACACCCAGTTCTTGTTCAGAGTGATTTTCCAACTATCATGTCATAGAGGACCTTTCTCTGCTTGACCTGTACTCCCCTGCTATTTGTGGAAAGTTTCCTACTATGGACTGGCCCTACTGGTTCTTGTCTCTACTGTCTCCAGATACTAACATCATACTATTCTTTTATTTCCCACAAATGAATGAGATTATACTATGTCTATCCCTATCTCTCTGACTCATTGCACTCAGTATAATACTCTCCATATTCATCCATGTATAAGCAAATTTCCTGCCTTCATTTTTCCTAACAGCTGTGTAGTATTCCACTGTGTAGATGTACCACAGTTTCTTTATCCACTCATCTGTTCTTGAACACGTGTTTTTTTTTTTCCTAGATTCTGAGTATTGTGACTAACTGCTACAATGAACTCAGGAGTTCAGAGAGCTTTTCTGCATCATACTTACATGTTCCTAGGGTATATTCCTAGAAACGATATTACTGTGTCACATGGAAGCTTAATTTCAGGTTTTCTGAGAAACATCCATAATTGCTTTCCAAAAATTTAAGCATATTCTTCATATTCACTTGAAAGTACTTAAATCAACCCTAAAAAATAGAGGTCATAGGCTCCAATTCTCTCTGACTTATGGGCCATCAGTGCTGAGCCTAATTTATACTCTCAAAAAAAATACAGGTCATATTTCTGTATGTTTCATAATGTTTTCCATCATTCTGTCCTCCTTTATCCACACATCTTCTTCTCAATATTTTAAACAAACTTTTAGTAATTCCAAAATAATACTGTGGTATTCTAAATAACACCATTTTAAAAAACAAAAGCAGGGGCCAGAGCAATGGCGCAAGCAGTAAGGCGCTGCCTTACCTGCACTAGCCTAGGACAAACCGGTTTGATGCCCCGATGACCATATAGTCAGTTCCCCAAGCAAGGAGCGATTTCTGAGCAAATAGCCAGGAATAACCCCTGAGTGTCACCGTGTGTGGCCCAAAGACCAAAAAATAAAATAAAATAAAATAAAATACAAAAGAAGTGCATTTATACCTATAAATGTTTATTACTATTTTACAATATTTTACTGTGGCATACTGTTTTCAGATTTTCTAGTAACCATGGCTCATTCTAGTAACCATGGCTCAACACTACTTTATAAAATAGAACTTATTTTTTCACACCTATATTTTTTCTTATATTACATTCTTTCTGACATGCCAACTTCTAACTTGACTCCTGAGTAGGCAACTACGTCTTGCATACCTTTATGCTAGAAGAGAACAGCACTTGTTACGAAAGTAATGCTTAGTAAATATTTTGTAAATAAGTACATGAAAAGAAATAAAAAGATAAAAAATACTGGTTAGTCAAAATGAACACAAAAAGCCACTTATCAAAATAATATTAGAAACTTGGAGCATGTATTTCTAAAATTAAATGGTACAATTTACATTTTTTATCCATAAAAATATATTATAAATACTATAACACTGTATCTGCATTTTATAGTTCAACCAAACCAATTTTTGCCCTCTGGGGTGGGATGAGGGGCATTGTTTTGGGGGTCACACTGGTGGTGCTCAAGACTTTGCACTCTGGAATCACTAATGGCATGCTAAGGGACCATTTGGAGTGACAGGATTAAATCTGAGTAGGCCAGTGCAAGGCCAGCACCCTACCTGCTGTACACCCTTCCTGATTTTTAATGTGTGATAATTTGAAAAGTTCAGACTGTTACAATTTGTTTCCTTAACTCACTTTTCTGTTTTGAAGAATATTGCACAACCATCCACATGCTTTCTCTCCTGCTCAGACATGATTTTGGCACGTGACTTTGGAGAAAAAAATCCATCATATCCACGCTCCTTCAATGCTGGCAGAAAAAGAGTGAAGTATTGCTCTGTTTCCACTTCCTGAGATGAAAGAAAAGTTACCAATAATATTTGATGGATGAAAACTCCAATTAAGATATAGAAATGACAGCATTTTTAAAAAGTATGAAAAATACATAATTTAAAATAATTAATATATGACAAATATTATCTAGCTCTTACCTTACTGCCATTGTCAACTGTCTATCCCTAATTTCTCAAACCTAAAAAAAATCCAGAAATGTAACTTGATTTTATACTTACACAGTTAGTAGAAAATTCCAGGTCTCTTAACTCCCCCAATTTAGAGTTTATTCCAAATTTTCTCAATAATAATAATAATTAAACAAAGTTGTTTAATTTATATTTTAAATGTGTTAATAAGTGTGAATTTTAAAGATAAACAAGCAATTAGAAAGTCATACATCATTCTCAACTGGTGATAAGTGATACTAAGTGGGATTCTTAAAATCAACAATAAATTATATTTTTAGAAACTTCTAAGTGCTGAGAACCAATCATTCAACCTGATAATTTAGTAATTAGAAAATTGTTTTATTCTTCGACCCATAGAGTAGTTTAATGAATATCTGAAAATGAAAATAATCATATTGGAAGATGATTCATTTATAATAAAGTGCTTCATTTGTAATAATGCGCTGAATATTGTTTATAATAGCAAAACATATGGGCCTAAATGTTCAAAAGTTGGAAAAATGCCAAACCATTATTATATACTCATATAATTTTATTCTAAAGATTATTAATGATATAGAATGAGAATGTTAGTACAAAAAAAAACTAAATCAAGCAATTAAGTAACTACAATAAACCAATGCTTGTTTTTTCTCCTCCTCCCAGTTCTGTGTAAACTTAGTATTTAAAAGAAATTAGACTTTTTAAAAGTTTTTATTTTTCAGGAAATTACAAACTTGGACAGTATAGAAAATATTACCAAGTACTCAACTGAAAAAAAAAAAGTATGACTTTCTTCTCAGGCTATAAGAAGATAGTATAAAATTATAACACTTAAAATTTTACAATAGTTTTAGTTTTTGTTTTATTTTGATGAAGTTTTTCCTTGCAAGGGAAGAATGGGAAAATATCAATGATGCTCAGGGGTTACTACTGATAGTAGTAGTGCCAAGATTTGAACTGGGGTAAGTGACATTCAAGGCAGTGTGCTTTAACTCCTGAACTATCTCTCAGGTCCTACAACAGCTTTAATCATGTAATATGTTTTAAAGTTAAAAGTTATCCAAAAACTTCCTGATTACACATTAGTTAAGTATTGTAAAGAAAAATAAACAAAACTATATTTTAGTGGAAAAGTGCTTCCTTGGGTAAGTCTATTTCTCAGAGGTAAGTTTTTTAAATAAGACAAAAATATTATTATTCATGTTTTAAATGCCAGCTATAAGGAAAAGAGAGTTTAAAAAAAATAGATTTCAGGGGCCCGGGAGATAGCATGGAGGTAAGGCGTTTGCCTTTCATGCAAAAGGTCATCGGTTCGAATTCCGGTGTCCCATATGGTCCCCCGTGCCTGCCAGGAGCAATTTCTGAGCATGGAGCCAGGAGTAACCCCTGAGCACTGCCGGGTGTGACCAAAAAAACCAAAAAAAAAAAAATAGATTTCAGCGCTGGAGATATAGTGTAGCACATAAGGTGCTTGCATTGCACATAGTTAACCCAGGTTCCATCCCTGGCACTGCAGTATGAGTTCCCAAACAATGCAAGGACAGATATTGTGCACAGCCAGGTATGGCTCAAAGACAACAACAACGAATCCAAAAGTAGATCTCATTATCATAAGTTAATTTATATTTCTCAAAGGTATAATCTTCAATTTTCTCTTTTAATGTAGCAGATAACTTGCTCATGACATGAATTGTTCATATGAATAATGGGTGAAATTCATTTCTACTTAAAAATGTAAATGAGTAACTAAGTGGATGGCTATACTTAGCAAAACAGCTTCACTGTGAAAATGCTTTATGTGTACATCAAACCTATCCTTTTATAAGAGAATAGGAAACAGTTACTTCTGAGTTTTGCTTGAAGATAAAATCTCACCAGAGGTCAAATCATCTGTTATTTTTAGGTTCACTTTTAAGTCAAAAGCAATTTAATTTCTATAGTGTTACCTGAAGACTAATGATATCTGCGTCACAGTTAACAATTTCTTCCATAATTCCCTTTTTCCTGTATTCCCAGTTTAATGCCCAGGATGGGCAATAGCCATATAGCTGCCGGGTGGCGTATTTATCACATAACACATTGTAACACATAACCGTGAATGATGCTAAGAAGTGGGAGGGAAAAAAAAACAACAGACAGAAGGGAAAAAAATTAGGCAACTTTTTCCAAAGCAAATACATACCAAATATCATCACTGTGAAATGCCTCGGCAAGAGATTGTCAAAACTGGTCTACTAAAATTTCACTGTGGTCCTTTTAATTGAAAGTTATTTGCTTTTAACTAGAATTAGACTAATAGTTTATATAAGTTAATAAATGAAACCTCAAATTTTAAATCAGAACATTATTTATTGAATTTAATCTTCTGAAGGTTTCTCTGTATAAAAGAATTGATTCTCATGTTCTCTTATTAAGATTTATTTCAATTAAAACCATCTGATTTCACTCATTTTTTTTATTTTATTTATTTATTTTTTTGGTTTTTGAGTCACACCCGGCAGTGCTCAGGGGTTATTCCTGGCTCCATGCTCAGAAATTGCTCCTGGTAGGCACGGGGGACCATATGGGGCACCGGGATTCGAACCGATGACCTTTTGCATGAAAGGCAAACACCTTACCTTCATGCTATCTCCCGGGACCCTCACTCATTTTTTTTAACTAACCAATAATCTATACTTTTGGGGGTAGCCACACTTGGTGACGCTCGGGGGTTACTCCTGGCTATGCACTCAGAAATTGCTCCTGACTTGAGGGACCATGTGGGGGGATGCCAGGGTCCACAGGGTCCGTCCTAGGTTAGCACATGAAAGGCGCCTTATCGCTTGTGCCACAGCTCCGGCACCAGTAATCAGTATCACATACTATATCACTGCTCTAAGCCTAAAGAATATGGACTAAGAGAGTTTCATTAGAAAAGAATCCTTTTAACAGATTGTGTGTTCACCTTTGAAATTACACTAATTTTTAAATGTCTTTGAATTATGAAAATATTTTGAGTCAAAAAGAACAGCGTGGGGCCCGGGAGATAGCATGGAGGTAAGGCGTTTGCCTTTCATGCAAAAGGTCATTGGTTCGAATCTCGGTGCCCCATATGGTCCCCCGTGCCTTCAAGGAGCAATTTCTGAGCATGGAACCAGGAGTAACCCCTGAGCACTGCTGGGTGTGACCCAAAAACCACCAAAAAAAAAAAAAAAGAACAGCGTGTGCATGCCGAGGGATCAACAATATGCTATCAGAGTTATACTGTAAGGAACTGTAGCATCAGTTAAGAACTAAGAAATGATTGACCCACTAAGATCTATTACAATTAGAATGTGCAATTTAACCAAAATACCCATCATTTCATATGCACACACACATTTGGCTGAGAAGCCCTCATTTTTACTAGTTTTCTACCGTGGTTGTCCATTACTATCACTTTGCACATCTATCTACTTGGTATCTCCTACAGAGTCAGTATATTTATATGTGAGTATTCATTTTTTTTCAGAATATCTCAGGAGATTAGAATGAGCATGAATAATTGAGAACCATACAAATAAAAGGTAAAGAACCCAAATAGTGAATATTTGATCAGATTTGGTTCAGACTCAGATAATGGAAAGGTTATGGAGAAACTTAATAAAGGCTGGTTACTTTGTACATTGGATCTTTGCATACTGTACTGGGATGAAATCTAGCTTATCTCTATAATTTTGTGGTCATATCTGATTCTTAACCAATATTAGTGGTTATAAACATTTTGTTATCCACTAGAAGACACTTTTTAGCTCTTCCTTTAGCACTCAGATTCTCTTAAAAATGTCCTGTACATTCCAAGAAAAATATATGATAATAGTTTTTAGTAAGAAACAACACTTTATTTTGAAAATTCAATAACAAATGTTTTTATTTTTCCTTTTCTTAATAGAATGCAGAAATGTAATATTAGGAACATTTTCCAGAGAAGGTTTACTAATGCTCAAAAGATTACTTTGAAAATCTAGAAAATAGTGTTGCTGTTTTATTTAATATCAGAACAATTAATCGGGGGTAAGAGACAGCACAGTCTTGCATGTGGCTGACCCGAGAGGGAGCAGGTTCAATTCCCAGCATCCCATATGGTCCCCCAGCCTGCCAGGGGCGATTTCTGAGTGCAGAGCCAAGGAGCAACCCCTGAGTGTTGCTGGGTGTGGCCCACAACCGATCAATCAATTAATCAATCAAGTTTAAAAAAAACAATCAATCACACATTAAGAAAGTTAAACATAAAATAAATCTGCCTGATGTATACTATACATATCTAGGGTATTCCCTTTATTAGGTATTCCTTTGTTCAGACCATCAGCACATCTCAATAGAAATACTATCCATGATAACACTGACACTGTGCCTCTGAGAATATGCTACAGATCTAGAATGTGACTTTAAAATTATTACATCTTGAATCCTGAGCAATAGCAAAGTGGGTAGGGAGTTTGCCTTACACATTGCTGACCTGGGTTCAATCCCCGAAATCCCTATGGTCCTCCAAATACTATCAGGAATGATCCCTGAACACAGTCAGGAGTAAGCCCTAAGCACTGTTGGGTGTGGCCCCAAAACAAAAACAAAAATTATATTGGAAAGACATAAATTTACTGTATATGATATTTCTCATAAGAAGTTACTCTTCCCATACTGTCTAGCAACAAAGAAATAATTTTCCTAAATTTTCTCAAGTATTAAAAATAAAGGTGTCAAAAATAGCTCAAAAGGCTAGAAGACATATGTGCCTTGTACGCATGAAATGCTGAGCTCAATCAATGCCTCGCACAATATGGAGTATAGTGGTATAGAACTGCTGCTGCGTTAGAAAACCCTAGTGGGGCTCCCTTAGCACCACCAGGTATAGCCTACATGCCACTGGGTAAAAGAACCTATCAGGCCTTTAATGTAAGGAAGTAGCCTTTTGGCCCCTCAATAACCAGTGAGGAACCTTCTCCTACACCAATTAAATAGCTTTCTACTACTTTTTAAAGCACTAAATTTGGTACTTTACCCTTCAAAAATTAAGGTAGAGATACTTAATGATTTATTTCAACATTCTTGTGCAGTAAGAAAGAATTTTAGACATAAAACTTCCTTTTGTTGATTTTATTTGTCTTTTGTTTTATTTGTTTGGTTTTGTTTTTCGGCCACCCCCAGTGACGCTCAGGGGTTACTCCTAGCTATGCACTCAGAAATCGCTCCTGGCTTGGGGGATTGAACCGAAGTCCGTTCTAGGTCAGCGCATGCAAGGCAAATGCCTCACCACTCCACCACCGCTCTGGCCTCGCCTTTTGTTGATCTTAAAATAAAAATCGGTTGCATGAAAACTACTGTCCCAAATTAAAAAGGCATTTGAACATACTAGGTTAAGTAGAAGTCCTAGTCATAAAACATCTAACAACAAGTAAGATGCCTTGGAAATGATGTAAAATTTCTGCCAAATAAGTATTTTCTACATCATAACTATTTTGAACAAGCTAAATTATATCATTAAAGTTGCTCAAATACTCACCCTGTAACATTGCTACTTCCCTAGCCCAGTATATGATGCTTTCAATATGCAAACTGTAAGCTAAGACTAAATTACTCTTTATTAAGTATTATTAATTTACCTTAAGAAAGATGTGGTTTAAAATTTCAGGAGAAAATCCATTATTCTTAATATGGGGTTTTTAAAAAGTCTGCATGTTGGTATCTTTTAACTCCACTACCTTGAGGAGGTAAAATTAAAATATGTGTATCACAAAGCCCAAATGGCTCATCAAGTATATTAAAAAAAAGTCAAGGAGAGAATAAGAAAACTACTTACCTGATGGCAGAATTTGGTCTCGTTCTTTTAATGTAATCCATGGCCTCGGAGGAAGCTGCTCTGGATGAACTGGAAAATAAAATTAATCTAAGTTCATGTATTTCTAAAACAACTATCATTTATTCACAAATATAAAGTTTCCCCTTTAGTCCACAAACTTAAAAATATATCTAGCGCTGTAACATATAACAAGGATTTAGTAGCTGAAGCAATTTTAAAGATTTATATAGAAATAACAGTATCTTGAAAGACATTAGAAAAGTCATTAATGGCATTTCTACTTAGAGTATTTATGAAACAGTACCTAAATATTTTAACCTTACCTAAGATCGTACAACTTAATTACATGTATAAACTATGTTGATAGTTTGAAAAGTAATACATATTAAGTTCAACATACTGATGAATTAAAATATTAAATTATGTTTACAGTAGAAAACTGAAATTAATAAATAATTGATATTTTTTCTTAATTCTGGAGGTCCATGCCCAGTACTGTAGCAGAGTCTACTCTAAGCAAGCTGCTAGGGGAACAATGAAATGATAGGGACTGAACCCAGATGCTCACATGCTAAGTACAAAAGCCCTTTTAAGCATATCCCTGACTCAAATGTACTCAAATCTCTAAACAGATCATTCATTTCCTAGTTTAAACATTTTCCTTTACAAATTCAGTACAGTGAAAGCTAGCTAAGGGAGCTTAGCAGATGTACACCAGAGCCTCAGATTCAAATAATATCACAGCTGACAAAGTGGGCAGAGTCACTCAGCCTCAATGTCTAAGTCTGTGAAATCTTGCACCAGCAACCCGTGTCAAATAATCTACAACACCATGCAAAAAAGCTGGCTTTTGCCTATTAGTGGATGCAAGCCCATAGCCCTAGACTCAACTAATATCTCAGTAGATCAGTTAGGCAGAGACTGCCAGCCTGGCACTGATACCCACTCCTCCTGCATATCCCACACCAAACACAGCCTCCTGGAACCAGTAAAAGAAACCCAAACTAAGTAGCAACACTACTTTGGATAGTTTCAACCAAGAAGAGAGGACCAAAGAATTGGCCCACTTTCTGGTGGTGAATACTTATAAGAAGTGAACTGAAGAGACTCATTCACAGTTTGCAACAGGCACAATCAGGAGCAATACAAAACCCCACCATGTTCAGTATGTAAAAAGAGTAGTCCTGATGACTCAACCTGTACTAATCAGAAATATAATCTCTCAGATAAGAAATTTAAAGTGAAAATATGTAGGATATTTAATGAGCTCAAGAAACAATGGGAAAAGAAAAACAACCCAATAAAACCACAAGAGTATACTGAAAGCAGAAATGAGAAAACTACAAGCAGAAATGAAAGAATTAAAGGTTTGTATGAGAGAAATGAAGACCTCACTTGGAGGGCCTCAGTACCAAGGACTAAATCAGTGAGCTACACAATATGATATGCAGAAACCTCTAGACAACAGAAGATGAAAAAAAGCAGCTTTGAAATAAAATGAAGAAATCAAGAAAACTCTTAGATGAAGTCAAGAGGAGCAGCATAAGAACAATAAGCAGATTCAAGAGGCCAGAAGAGTACCAGCTTAAGAGATACTCAAATACAAAGACTTCATTCAAGATACATCCTAATCAGAATGATAAAAACCACAGATAAAAATAAATACTGAAAGCAGCAAGATCAAAGAAGAAAATTACAAAGTACTGTCCTTAATATTTACAAAAAATTTATCAAATGAATCTACATTCTGAAGACAATGGAAGAGTATAAAATCTCAATGAAATGAATGTCAAGAATATGTTATCCAGGCCACACTCATTCACATTTGAATTATGCAGAACTTCTTTACAAATAAGGAATAAATCCAAGAATTTCAAAGACTTCAAAAAAGTTTATTCAAGAAAAACTAAAGGAGCTACTTTATGACAATACGAATCTCAAATATACCAAACTTCTACAGAAAGACTATAGAAAGCTCCATGATAATCATTTCACTTAATGTCAAAATCTAAATGCACCAATTAAGAGAGCCAGAGAATGGCAAGATGGATTAGAAAATTGAGTCCAACCTTCTGCTACCTATAAGAAACAAATCTGTACAATAAAACCAAACACAAAGTCAAAGGTTGGAAAACAATAAATATTTTGAGCGCACAACTCTTTTTAAAATAAAATCTTTATTTAAAGGACCATAATTGGGGGCCGGGCGGTGGTGCTGGAGGTAAGGTACCTGCCTTGCCTGCGCTAACCTAAGATGGACCGTGGTTCGACCCCCGGTTCCCCATATGGTCCCCATTGCCTGCCAGGAGTGACTTCTGAGCGAATAGCCAGGAGTAACCCCTGAGCATCATCGGGTGTGGCCCAAAAACCAAAAACCAAAACAAAACAAAAAAAAAATATATAAAGGACCATAATTACAAACATGATTGTAGTTGGGTTTCAGTCATAAACAGAACACCCCCTTTCATCAGTGCAACCTTCCCATCGCCAATGCCCTTCATTTCCCTCCTCCCGCACCCCTGCCTACATTCGAGACAGGCATTCTTTGATTCTTTAACTTCTTTGATTCATTAACATTGTCATACTAGTTGTTACTGTAGTTATTTCTACAAAGACAGTCCAAAGACTGGGAAAATTATTTTCCCACAGCTCATCTGAAAATGTGTTAATGTACAGAATATATAAAGCTGCAAGAAAACTTTACAAGAAAAAAATACAATCCAGTAAAGAAGAGATAAACAGAAATGTCCTCAATAAAAAGAAATACAAATAGCTAAAATGCATAAGAAAAAACGCTATGTGTCACTATTCATCAGAGAAATTGCAACTCAAAACAACAATGAGATATCATGACACACCAGAAATTGGCATTCATCAAAAAGAGCAAACAACTAGTGTAGGGCTGAAAAGATAGTACAGTGGACGTGGTGCTTATCTTGCACACAGTCAATCCCAGGTTTGATCCCTAGCACCCTGCATGGTTTTTTGAGCACGCCTAAGAGTAAATCTTGAACACTGAGCCAGAAGTCACCCATGAGCATCACCAGGTATGGCCTAACAGCAGCAACAATAACAAAATCCAACCAGTGCTAGCGAGGATGCAGGGGAGAAGGGAACCTCATTTACTGCTGGTGGGAATGCTAATTGGTTCAGAAAAAAATGGAAAATATAGTCATTCTTCAAAAAAATAGGAATCGCACTTCTATACAATCCAACAATTCATTTCCTGGGAATATACCCCAAAGTCCCAAAAGTTCAAATTGCTACACTACTCACTACTGCACTATTCCCAAAAATAAAAATCTGAAAACAAATCAAGTGCCCAAGAATAGATGATTAGATTAAGGAACTATGGTACTTAAGACACAATGAAGCCATGCACTTTTCTTCTACTTGGATGGACCTAGAGAGTATCAATCATGCTGAGTGAGTGAAGTCAGAGGGAGAGAAACAGACCCAGAATTATCTCTCACATGTTGGATATAAAGAACTTTGTAGGGGAATATCAAAAGCCCAAAAGGAAAAAAGCTCTCTTCAAGACCAACAGGAGATTTACCACTAGGGTGGGGACTGGGGATAAGTTAAGGAGAGTTCACTAGAACAATGATTGGGGTGGTGGGTGAATCCCTGCCTCTTTGGGAGTACAGCAGGGAGACTAGGGACATGGGTAGAGTAGTTTTGGAACACTATGCCTAAAATTAACATATTTACATATAATCTCTAGAGCACAACTGGGAGTGATCCCTAAACCCAGAGGTCAATCAATAGTAAGCCATAAGAACCAAAAAAAAAAAAAAAAAAGGTAAATGACAGGTATTAGTTAAAAATGAATTACTTGGATTTATTTTTTATCAATACCAAATGTATACTAAATCCTATCCAGCTATCTAAAAGACAAATCACTATGATTTAACTACCCCTTTTCCACTTTTCAAAAATTAACACAAAGTACAATTTAATTCAAGTGCAAATTTCTCCAAGGTTTCAGCTGCTGAGAAATGTATTGAAACTAAAGATTCCATCTTTACCCAGAGAACTTATTTTTTTAAAAAAGGATCAAGATTTCATAGTAGGCATTCCGGTGTTTCAAAAATCTGTCTAAAACTGGGTCGGAGAGATAGCATGAAGATAGGGTGTTTGCCTAGCATGCAGAAGGATGGTAGTTTGAATCCCAGCATCCCATATGGTCCCCCAAGCCTGCCAGGAGCGATTACTGAGCAGAGAGCCAGGAATAAACCCTGAGCGCTGCTGGGTGTGACCCAAAAACCAAAAAAAAAAGAAAAAGAAAAAGAAAAAGAAAAAAAAATGAAATGTTGGTAATATTAAAAAAAAAACACTCTAAAATCTTTCTAAAATATTGCAGCTATTTTAATAATTGTATAGTTTTTATAATGTACAATAAACACCATGCAGTGTATCTCCTATCTTGTCAAGAAAAGAATGAAAGTTATCATATGGTAATAAATAAACCAGCTATTTCAACAAAGAACCCTGAAATATAATTTTATGTAGTAGGATTGCCACATTGGAATCATAACAGAAAGTCCAATATGTAAATACAATGAAAAGTAAACAAAAAAACTTTCCAGTTGCTCACATCCTTATTAAGGTAACAGAAATCTGGAAAATTCTCAAAATATAATTAGCGGGGTATCGGAAAGATAGCTCAATAGGCTGAGCAATGCAACTACAGTTAGCACTACACTGTTCTCTGAGCACAGCCAGAAGCAATCACAAACACAGTGCTAGGAGTAGCCTCCAAACTTCCTAGATGTAACTCTCAAATCATAATAAAATAAAAACAAGGGGATATCTAAAAAATAAAACTAAGGTGGGGGCCGGGCGGTGGCGCTAAAGGTAAGGTGCCTGCCTTGCCTTGTGCTAACCTAGGTCAGACCGCGGTTCGATCCCCCGGTTCCCCATATGGTCCCCCGTGCCTGCCAGGAGCGACTTCTGAGCGAATAGCCAGGAGTAACCCCTGAGCATCACTGGGTGTGACCCAAAAACCAAAAAAAAAAAATAAAAAATAAAAAATAAAACTAAGGTGATGTCTCAAAGCTTAACAAATACAATTTGGGGTTTGTTTGTTTGGGGTGGGTATAGAAAATGCCCAAGAAAACAGATATGTAGTGCCAAATATTGAAATTGGGTCAGTAGCATTCAAAGCAAGAACCGAGTTCTCCTCTGTACTATCTTACCCTTAAGTAATAAATTTTTAAGAAATCACAATGTTATTTGTATAGTATTTACCAACTATTAGAACAACAAAAAAACAACAACAAAGAAAAGATGTTCTAACAAGAATACAGAGGAAAAAAGTTTTAAAAGATGTAGCATGTTTTTATCTAGGTTGACTATATATGCATATATAATATAGTATATAACAAGGTTCATGATGGAGTTGAGAAATAGATAAAACACGTACAGCTAACAGGAATATAAACTGGTATAGGTATTTAAAAGGACAAATTAGGCAGTCCTAAAAATGTAAAATATCGGGGCCCGGGAGATAGCATGGAGGTGCCTTTTATGCAAAAGGTCATCGGTTCGAATCCCGGTGCCCCATATGGTCCCCCGTGCCTGCCAGGAGCAATTTCTGAGCATGGAGCCAGGAGTAACCCCTGAGCGCTGCCGGGTGTGACCCAAAAACCAAAAACCAAAAAAAAAAAAAAAAAAAAAAAAAAAAAAAAAAAAAAAAAAAAAAAAAAAAGTAAAATATCTAGGGCTAGAGCTATAGTACAGTAGGTAAGGCGATTGCCTTAAAGACAACTGACCTGAATTTGAACCCTGCAAATCCCACATGGTCCCGAGTCTGCTGAGTGATTTTGAAGTGCAGAGCCAAGAGTAACCCTTGAATACAGCCAGGTGTGACCCCAAAACAAACAAAAAAGTAAAATATCTGCATCCCTGTGACTCACCAATTCTATTTTATGAGACTAGTTCTGCTTGCAGCAGTCAGATACTCAGGGGCCAAGGAGACAGTATCAAAACTAACACATTGGGACCGGAGAGATAGCATGGAGGTAAGGCGTTTGCCTTTCATGAAGAAGGTCATCGGTTCGAATACCAGCGTCCCATATGGTCCCCCGTGCCTGCCAAGAGCAATTTCTGAGCATGGAGTCAGGAGTAACCCCTGAGCACTGCCAGGTGTGACCAAAAAAAAACAAACAAATACCAAAAAACAAAAAACAACAAAAAAACTAACACATTAATAAAGAAACTTCTAAAAGAGTTAAAGAGCAGTTAGCAACAGCTATTAGAAAATAAGCTAATTGAATAAAAAATTACAAATAATCATGCCTGTGGAATGAAGATAAAAACCACAAAGCAAAATCTATAAATTAACAGAGGAAAAAAATCCAGACATCAATGATTTGGGTATTACTGATAAGAAATTCAAAACAAAGGAAAATCCAAGGAAAGAGAAATGCAAAGAAAGCAGCAGATGAAGTAAAGACATTACTGATATTGAAAAAAAATGATTATCAATAAAATAAGACCAGATAAATCCCTGAGCAAGACTATAAATAATGAAGACTATAACATAATAGGGCATTGTGATTACACTTTTGACAGTAAATTTGAAGACAAAGATAAAAATTAGGTATTTCTCCAGCCAACATGTCAGTTACTTTCCAAGTAATCAGCAAATATATTCTTAACCAAGATTCCTATATTTGGAGAAGAAAAACTACAAAAAATGTGTCCTTAAGAATGTTCAATCAACTTTTAGTCATAATCCAGAAACTTAATTTGGTTTTATCTTATTTTAAACACTACTTTAAATATTTTGCATTTCTCTGTCTTGAATACAGCCAAAGTATGGGGAAGAAGGGAGATGGGAAAGTTGCACTGGTGAAGGTGGTTGTTTTTTATATAACTGAAATTCAACTATGAACATGTTTGTAATCATGTGCTTAAATAAAGATATTATAAATAAATATTTTGCATTTTGGTATCCTTTAAGGTGGAAAAAGTATTAAAAATATAGCCATAATAAATGCTTTATGGTTAACTACGTGATGCATTTTCTTTAAATAAAATTCTAAATAAAATAATAACATAAATATAAACAATATATTTGCAATACATTTATATTTATATGGCTTTTATATCAAATTTTATATAAACATTATAATTTCATATAAATCTGCTTATATTTATAAATAAAATTGAAATTATTTTTATATATATATATATAGCTAGGGGCTGCATGTATATGCTATGCCTTTGTTCATTCCCCAGCCATAGCACCTATAGGTGTGACCTTGGTGGTTCTGAGTTCCACCTAGAAAGGCTCTAACTCCCACCACTACCAAGTGTGGTTCCTACTCTAGCAACAGAAAATCAGAACATTATGAGTATGGCATGTATACTGAATCTACATTTCTCTAGTTGTTTCAAGATTCTGTAGTTTAGAAAAACATTATTATAAGAAATACCTAAATTTAGTGGCTTTTCATATGTGTATACCAAAATTTGATTGCATAAGAGAAAAAAAAAATATATATATATATATATTTTTTTTTTTTTGGTTTTTGGGCCACACCCAGTGACGCTCAGGGGTTACTCCTGGCTATGCGCTCAGAAGTCGCTCCTGGCAGGCACGGGGGACCATATGGGAACCGGGGGATCGAACCGTGGTCCGTCCTAGGCAAGGCAGCAGGCACCTTACCTCCTGCGCCACCTCCCGGCTCCCAAGAAAAATATTTTAAGCAAATACTTAATAGAATTCTTACACAAAAGCATTTATGTTATTCACCTCTCTCTATTAGGCTAAAAAAACTGTAAGACAACTATTTTAATCAGGTAACTATCATTTTAAATTTAAATCATGCTTGCAACATTTCTAAAGTAGGTCAAACTGTTCATTTCACTGATGAAAAACATACAATGTATATGTTACAAGTCACATCAAATTCAAAAGGTAAATATAGTTTTGTGAAATTGAGAACAATAAACAATCTTGGGTTCAGAGTTCTAGAATTAATCAACTCTAACTTAGATATTTTACTTTAGTCTCTATATCTTATATCTTTATCTGCACAATGCTAGAAAATATTTATACCTCCCATTACTTAGAAAGCGTAAACTAAATAGTATTATCTACAGATTCAAGCAAATTTCTTTGTACATAACATTCAACATAAAAAAACTGTGTCCCACTACCATGAAATATTCTACTGACAAGATCCCCAAGTTTATAGCCATAAATCTATAGTTATAAAATGTATATGGCCTTTTAAGAAATTTATGCTATCTCAGTTAATAATATCTACAAAGTTTACCGCTATGTCATCAATTACCTGCAAGATTGTCAAGCATGAAGTTCAGTAGCTTTCGGGTTCCATCTGGGTCCTGGTATAAGTTGAGAATATCTTGTGATAAAGGATTGCCTATAGGACAAGAAAAAAAAATCTTTAAAACTTATAATTTCAAAACAAAATAAAAGTTTTTATACCATAAAACACTAATTTGTCATTGAATTTGAAAATATCTATGATAATTTAAATATAAAGTGAAAGACATGAACATAAAAGAAAATTACGGGGGCCGGGTGGTGGCTCTGGAGGTAAGGTGCCTGCCTTCCCTGCGCTAGCCTAGGACGGACAACGGTTCGATTCCCCGGTTTCCCATATGGCCCCCCAAGCCAGGAGTGACTTCTGAGCTCATAGCCAGGAGTAATCCCTGAGTGTCACTTGGTGTGGTCCAAAAACCAAAAAAAAAAAAAAAATTTACTATTAAGAAATTTAAGGGGGGGGGAGAACCTAAAAAATTTTTTTCTTTCTTTCCAGAGCTCAATTTAAACTGTGGGCATTTAAACGGTTGAAATTTGATTTGTCAAAATTCAGTCCCATCTATATATACATGCAAAAGCACAGATATAAATCTTAGTCAATTTTAAAGTAATGACAAAACTTGTTACCATTCTGTACCCTTACAAGTTCTACATTTTTTGAAGACGGTGTTTTATCTAAAAGACTGCTTCAGATGAGACAGCTTTGAATGAGAATGTTTAAAATTGGATAAATATTAAAATATTTCTTTACATATGAAGAGAAGGAAGACATCTCATATATTTTTAAAATCTATTACGCCAAGACTAGTGAAATGTGACAGGACTTCAACATTTTTACATATCAGAAAAATATGAATACAAAAAGTATAGATCATAAAACAAACAAAACAATAATAATGTCTTATATAAAGTCTATGTTCCCTTAGGAATTAAGGAAATATTCAAAATATGAGACAACAGTCAAAGGTTTTCAACCTTTTTGGAGGTAGGACAATAATGGGAAGTGTTTCCCCAATACTGTTGTAAAAACCTTTAGTGCGGGCCCGGGAGATAGCATGGAGGTAAGGCGTTTGCCTTTCATGCAAAAGGTCATCGGTACGAATCCCGGTGCCCCATATGGTCCCCCGTGCCTGCCAGGAGCAATTTCTGAGCATGGAGCCAGGAGTAACTCCTGAGCACTGCCGGGTGTGACCCAAAAACCAAAAAAAAAAAAAAAACCTTTAGTGCTACGCAGGATCATGAATGGAGGCTACCAGAGCCACCCTGGTAGTACTAAGCACATCATGGAGAACTATCAATTGAACACATGACTCCACATGTAGGCATGCTCTTGAACTATCTCACCACCCATCCTCCTCTGCTTTGATTTTCAATCTTTGTACCAGTGTACAAATTCTATGTACCAGTGGTTGGAAACAATTGGCCAAAAACCAGATTTGAGAAAGCAATAACCATGAAAATTAAAGATCCCAAATATTAAAACAAAATCTTAAGGTAGCAAGCAGATCATGAGGTTCACCCTCAAATAAGTGTTCAAAAAAAGAGTGGCTGGGGAAATGACTCTATTACATGGAATCTGACTAACATATTCAAGTCCCTGGATCCAAGCCCCAGCACAACTGACCACCTACCAGACGCAGTTCTCTTGAGCACTATCAGAATGAGCACTACAAAGCCAGACCAAGAACTATTTCAAGGCTTATTTGCCTAGCATCGTTAATTTAACCCCCCAGCACCTTTAATGAAGAGGTTGTCTTTGCTCCATTTCATAGTCTCAGTTCTTTATCAAGAACTGTCCATATATGTGGGCTTTTGTCATTGGGCATTTGATTCTAACCCACTGATCAAAGAACCCATCATTATTCCAGTTTCAGGCAGTTTTAATCATTATAGTTTTATAATACAATTCCAAATTAGGTAATGAAATACCTCCACAATTATTATTTAAAAAATGATTTTTGTTAAAAAACTGTGCTTTACAAAGTTAGCTGAGTTTTAGGCATATAATATTTTAACACCAATCTCACTACCTCATCACCACCACTGTTCTTATTTTTCAATATGGCTCTGGTTATTCAAGGTCTCTTCTGATCCCACACAAACTTTATTATTTACTTTTCTAGATCCCTTAAGAATATCATCTGAATTTGTACATGAAAACTATGCTTATCCTAAAATGCTCCAGTCACTATCGAACCCTGAAAGCTTCATTTAGCAAAGTTTACCCACCATTGATAAAATGCCTAGAAATTGGAAAACCTTCCAAATCCAAGGCCCGGGCCAAATTTTTTTCACTTATTTTTTTCTTTTTTTCCCCTTTTCTTTCTCTCCTAATCTATATTTTAGCTATTTATCTTTTCTTAATTCAAATTTTTTTGGGGGGGCACACCTGGTGACACTCAGGGGTTACTCTTGGCTATGTGCTCAGAAATCGCTCCTGGCTTGGGGCACTGGGAGATCGAACCATGGTCCATACGGGGTCAGCATGTCCAAGGCAAACACCCTACTGCTTGTGCCATAGCTCCAGCCCCAATTAGATTATTTCTTAAGTGCTGAGCATAATTTCTAGAACCATAAGTAAAGACACTCTCCTAGGCTTCATCCTAGGATCTGAGCAAAAACCAAGACCACTAATTACACCCAATACCCATCAGATAATGGGCTAATATCTAAGATATACAAGGTACTGATAAAACTTGAGAAAAACATCTAACCCCATTAAAACATGGGAGAAGAAATAAACAAATCCTCAATGAAGAAATACAAATAACCAAAAGACATGAAAAAATGCTCCACATCACTGATCTCTTTTTTTTGTTTTGTTTTGTTTGGGGGCCACATCTGATGACACTCAAGGGTTACTCCTGGCTGTACTTAGAAATCACTCCTAGCTTGGGGGACCATATGGGATACAGGGGGATCGAACTGCAGTTTGTCCTAGATCAGCAGCATGCAAGGAAAACACCCTACCGCTGCGCCACCACTCCAGCCCCCCCATATCACTAATCAACAGGAAGATTCAAATCAAAACAACAATGAGGTACCATTTCACGCCACGGAGAATAAGAACAATTAGTGTTGGCGGGAATGTGAGGAAAAGGAACTCTCATTCACTGCTGGTAGGAATGCCGTCTTTTTCAGCCTTTATGGAAAACAATATGAAGATTACTCAAAAAAAAAAAAAAAAAAGGAAATTGCACCCCATATGATCCAGCAATACCACTCCTAGGGAAATAACCTAGAACACAAAAACCCAACACGAAAATGCCTTCTGCACACCTATATTCACTGCAGCACTATTTACAATAGCCAGAATCTGGAAACAACCCAGATGCCCAACAACAGATAAGTGGCTAAAGAAATTATGGTACATATACACAATGTGATACTATGCAGACATCAGAAGAGATGAATGAGGTCATGGAATTTTCCTGTACATAAAATGGAATCTATTATGCTGTGTAAAATAAGTCAGAAGGAGAAAGAAACAGAAGTCTCATCTATGGGTCTTTATTACATTATTGTAATAATACACAAACACAATAGAGATGAGGGCTGAAAGGTCTGGCCCACAATATGAAGCTTGCTCCAAAGAGTGGTGAATTCAATTGGAGAAACGACCACACTGACAAACACCATGACAATGATAGTGATAGAATGCCTGTCTTGAATTCAGGCAAGGAGTGGGGGAGAAGGGAGATGAAGGGCACTGATGGCAGAAATGTTGTAATGGTGAAGAGGGGATGCTCTTATTTTTACTTGTATAACTGAAACCCAACTACAAACATGTTTGTGATCATGGTTCTTAAAGATAATAAAATTAAAAAAAAAGAAATGATTTCAAGTTTTTCATTATTAAGAAAGAATGATATTGGTTGACAATTTATTATGGAGGGCTCTTACTATCTTGAGGAAAGTTACAGGACTTCAGTTTCTGACTCCATATGGAGAGCTTTAAGTTGTCCCTCTTCTTCACAACTTAAGCCATCAGGCAAATGGCTATCAAGAACAAAGAGACAAACATAGAAAACCACAATTCTGTGGAAGATACCCAGATGAGGCCACAGTAAGAGCAAATACTAAAAGAAAAACTCTCAGGTTTTCACTGAAAAAAAAACTAAGCACAATTCCCTTGAGCTTCTAGCAGGAGAGGGAAAGTAATGTTCTTAACAAGTCCTGCCAACTATTTTACCAGACTGTAATCAAGTGAAATTTTACCATAGTCAAAGTGGCCTGGGAAGAGAAGATTACTTCACTCCAGCCTGACAGAAAAAGTTGAGGGAGCAAACATTTGGAGAAACATGAGTTTAGCTATCTGAAAAATTGAAACCCAATCATATGTACAGAATAATTCCTCTCACCACATACTTAATACCAACTACAATATAACAGAGCTCCCAAATAAAACAGAAGAGCACCACTGAAATAAGTGAAGGTCTTTGAGCTTTTTTAAGAGTTTCTGGGAAAACACAAAAACAACAGAGCAGATTTTAAAAAAGGAGAGACATTGGAGACAATTTTAAACTGACACCACAGCTTTAGCAAATTAAATAAAGAACTCCTAACCCAGCAGATACACAGGCTAGAGAACAGAAAAAGCATAGTTTGAGAAGAAATAGACTAAAACTTTTCAAAATCTAATTTGGGGGGCGGGGTGGGGGGTTTGAATCACACCCAGCAATGCTTAGGGGTAATTACTCTTGACTCTATGCTCAGAAATCGCTCCTGGCAGGCTCGGGGGTCAGGGGAATATGGGATTCGAACCACCGTCTTTCTGCATGTAAGGTAAACGCCTGACGTCCATGCTATCTCTCCAGCCCCCCAAAATCTAATTTTTTAATGAAAAAAATATATATGCAATAATGTATATGATAGGACTTCATTTTACTAAAGTGCATCCAATAGATTGCAAACTAAAATGTAAATGACAATAAAAAACCGAAAGTTAATAGGAGGGCTACTCCCCAATTATAAGTAAGTATAGGCCTGTGGCTTCCAAGCATTGTTTTTAGTGAACATCTTAGTAGCCCCAAGTATTGCCTTTAGTGGCCTGGTCTTTCAATACTATTGATTATAGCCTCTGAAACAATTAACAAAAAAATGATTAGTTACCAATAAAATCCGACAGAGAAAGGATACTAAGAGGAAAAAGACGAATTACTTCAAAAAGAAAAAATACCAATATCAAAATCAGGTCTTTTTTTGCCAGCAAGATCATTTGTTAAAGATCTGAGACCTCCAAGCCCATGTTATATAGTTATAACAAAGGAACAGAGTAATTAGGCCTGGATCTGGAAGAAGTTAGCAGTTTCTAACTTATCACTTAAGGAGAACAGGCTTAATTCAAGACCATGTTCTCCTCAGCAAGCTTGAGAATGAGAGGAAAACCAGATTGTTTGCTTATATCCTTGAAAAAGACATTTTAGTATCTGATCATTTGGGTCCAAACACCCAAACAATTGGCCCAACACACTGCCTCTACCATAGAATGTCCTCATGGAATACTTTAAAACATGCATTGTTTTTTGTTGCTATTATTTTGTTTCTTTGCAGGGGTGGGGTAAGAGTTGGACCATCTGGCTATGCTCAGGCTTTTTCTGGCTCTGTTCAGGGACTGAACCTGGTTCTACTACATGCCAGCCCAGTGCTTGATCCACTATATTCTCTCTGATCCTAAATGTTAAATTGTTTTAGGTTCCCAACAAGAAGTTGGGAACTTCTTGATCACAAGATGTCTGAATTTAGTGGGAGAGAAATAAATTTTGTTTTGTTTGTTTGTTTTTGGGTCACACCCGGCAGTGCTCAGGGGTTACTCCTGGCTCCTTGCTCAGAAATTGCTCCTGGCAGGCACGGGGGACCATATGGGGCACCAGGATTCGAACCGATGACCTTTTGCATGAAAGGCAAACACCTTACCTCCATGCTATCTCCCGGGCCCCAAGAGAAATAAATTTTATAAAGATAAGAGGAGGAGAGAGGTGAGAAGAGGCAAGAAGAGAAAAGGAGAGGGGAGAGAAGAGGAGAAATTTATCTGCAATAAATAGCTAGATTACCTGTAGAAACTAACGAGAGAGATTTGAGACTTCAATTTGCCTCTACTAGTTGACAAAAAGACAGTAAAGATGTGTAAAGAACAAAAAACACATACAATCAATTTGTCCTATATTTATGTGACACTTTAAAAATAAGAAAATATGAGGCTGGAGAGATAGCACAGCGGTAGGGTGTTTTGCCTTGCCTGTGGCCAACCCAGGATGGACCTGGATTCGATTGCCAGCATCCCCTATGGTCCCTGGAGTTTAACAGGAGTGATTTCTGAGCCCAGAGCCAAGAGTAATCTCTGAGTGCCAGTGGGTGTGGTCCCCCAAAAAAGTAATTTTTTCAAGTGCACATGAACACAAAAGACCATATTTTGACCAGAAAACAAATCAATATATTTAATTTTTTGAGTGGTGAGAGTTAGGGTCACATCCAGAGATGCTCCTGTCAGAAATTATACCTGGCGGTGCTCAGGTAACCATTTAAGATGCCAGAGAATCAAACTCGGGTTGACTATGTACAAGGCTAGCACCATAACTTCTGTACCATTGCTCTAGTCCCAAACTGATATATTTGAAGAAAATTAAATTGTATAAAGGGGGTGGGGGAGAAATAGCACAGCAGTGTTTGCCTTGTAAGTAGCCAATCCAGGACCCAAGGTGGTTGGTTCAAATCCCAGTGTCCCATATGGTCCCCCATGCCTGCCAGGAGCTATTTCTGAGCAGATAGTCAGGAGTAACCCCTGACTGCCGGGTGTGGCCCAAACCCCCCCCAAAAAAATTTTTTTTGTATAAAGGGTACTATCTGACCATACAAAATAAAGCTAGAAAGCATCAACTAACAAATACCTAGAAATTCACCAAGGACTTTGAAGTAAACATCATACTTCTAAGTAATCTTTAGAAAAGGAAAAAGTCACAAGAAAACCATTTAAATGTCTTAAATTAAAATAACACATTAAAAATATGTAGGGTGCTAATAAACCAATGTTTCAAGAGAAATTTTAACATTTTTTTAACTGAGTAAGAAAAGATAAAAAAAAAAAGTCATGATTTAGTGTCAATATCACACATCTGAAGAGGGAAAAACATATAACTCAAAGGAAGCAGAAGGAAATAAATTTTAAAATAGATTACCAATGAACCCAAAATAGAGAAAATAAAGTTGATAACACTATCTTTGACCAAGACAAAGATACAATAGTAAATATCAATAAACAATAAAATGGGAACAATTCCAACCACCAAATAGGGAATATCAAAATAAAAAAGTAACAGGGAGGGGCCAGAGCAGTGGTGTTAGAGGTAAGGTGTCTGCCTTGCAAGCTAGGCTAAGATGGACTGTGGTTCGATCCCCGGTGTCCCATATGGTCCCACCAAGCCAGGAGCGATTTCTGAGCACATAGCCAGGAGTAACCCCTGAGTGTCAATGGGTATGGCCCAAAAACAAAACAAAACAAACAAAATAATGGGGAACAGATAAATAGTACAGGTATTAAAGCAAATGTTTTATAAAGTAAAATAAAACAGCTGACCCCAGTTCAATTCCTGACCACCTGGCTCCCTCTCTACTCCCCCCAATCCCTCAAGCACTACAGGGTGCAGACTTGAAGGTCTCCAAGCACCTCTGGAGTGGCCCTTAAGATGACAGGCCTGAGCAGCACTGATTCTTTAAGCCTTCCCTTTGAACAACTGACCCAGTTGGCTTAGAATCAAAGGAACAGATGTCCCCAACTACTCCCAGGCAGATTAAGCAGTTTAAGAGGTCTGTCTGTCTGTCTGTCTGTCTGTCTGTCTCTCTCTCTCTCTCTCTCTCACACACACACACACACACACACACACACACACACTCATACTTTCAACAATACAAAAAAACACAACAAATTCTGCAAAAGACATGACCACATCTAAGTACTGTGTGAGGACCTCCAAATATCTGCCCTCCCATAAAAACAGCAACAAAGCAAACAAATATCTAACAAAAATAATCAAGGATTGGGACCAGAAGTGGTGGTGCAAGCTATAAGGTGTCTGCCTTGCACACACTGGCAGAGGACGGACAGTAGTTCGATCTCCCAGCGTCCCATATGGTCCCCAACCCAGAAGCGATTCCTGAGCATCAATGAGTGTGGCCCAAAAACAAACAAACAAAAAAACCAAGGGTCAACTAATTCTGAATTTTGGAAACTGATCAAGCAATTGGTGACTTTGAGGGGGATAGAACATTAAAAATATCTAGTTTTATATTCTCCTGGTAGGTACCTCATTTACAAAGCAGGCTGCAAACCAATGGAACAACAAAAACTGAGCTAGATATTAATACCCATATCCTCAATATATGCCCTCTATGCTAGCTTCTTGATATTTCCCTAGTGCTTAAGACATAGAGTGTGAAGCAACATTTAGGAATGACAATTATCAAAAAGACAAGGGAGTTGGCAAGGATATGGAAATACTGTATTTTGTTTATGTATCATATAAAGAAACAAACCAACAAAACTCTTTTTTTTTTTTTTTTTTTTGGTTTTTTGGGTCACACCCGGCAGTGCTCAGGGGTTACTCCTGGCTCCATGCTCAGAAATTGCTCCTGGCAGGCACGGGGGACCATATGGGGCACCGGGATTCGAACCGATGACCTTTTGCATGAAAGGCAAACGCCTTACCTCCATGCTATCTCCCGGGCCCCAACAAAACTCTTTTAATATGGAAAACGCATTGGTGCGTGTCTGACACTCTTGAGCCCAATCTACATGGTCCTTTGAAAATTGCCAGTTAAGTGTGACCCTAAGTGGTCTCCAAGCTGAGTCACAGGGAAAAGTCCCTGGGCCACTGTGCAGTGATTAGGATTAAAGTATATGACTAATCTCAAAGAGTTGACACTGTAAATTGTCCCAGGTGGCCAAGTCTAGGGATAGAAATCTCTGGAGTCTTCTTGGGATGAGGACAGGCAGAATCACAAGTAGGCTAAGAGGCCCAGCACCTCACCGAAACCCAACATCCTTCTCCAATATATTGAAAGGTTCAGCTTCAAAGCTCAACAACTAATCTCAAAGAGACATCAAGTTACTGAATCATCCCAGTTCCACAGTTCCTATTGAATACAACCAAAGACCTCTAAATTTAACAGTACTGCCAGCACAGTAGGAATATAGAAAATTAGATGGGAAAATTGTATATAGGCCTACCAAGTTCAATGAACACAAACAGTAACATTCAAGTCTCACCTTAGTACCAAACAGCTCCCGTAAATGTTCAATGAGTTTATGTGAGGTACATTTTGAAACAAGCAATACGAGGGCTGGAAAGAAAGGACAGCATGTAGGATGCTTACCTTGCACAGGACTGACCTAAGTTCAATCCTCAGCATCCTGTGTGGTCCCTTAAGTACTGCCCAGAGAAATTCTTGAGCAGAGCCAGCAATTACCCCTGAACATACCCAAGTATGGCCCCAAAACAAGCAATAGAAACTATTTTGTTCCTTCTAAGGAGACAAACTTGGGGAGAGGGTAGAAAAGAGAGAACATTGGTGGTAGGATGGCATTGGAACACTGGATAGTTGAAATAACTTATTATGAACAACTAGGTAAAGAACCATGATTAAATAAGATTTCAAAAATGAAAAAAAAAGAATTAAGTATAAAAACTATGTCACATCAAGAATATTTTAATTGTGCTATCTTCGGCAGCACATATACTAAAACTGGAATGATACAGAGAAGATTAGCATGGCCCCTGTGCAAGGAGGACATTCAAATTTGTGAAGCATTCCTTATTTTTTGGAAGATCAAATGCAGAACAACTCCATACAGCAGAAGAGATTGGAAAAGAACCTTAAAGCAAATGATCATACAATGGAAAAAGTACTCAAAGAATGTGAACAGATGAAAATAGAAGTCTTTGATAAACTCAACAGAAACAACATAAGAATCTTTGGAGTTCCAGAGGCCCAGGAAGGAGATCCACAGGAAGAATCAACAGTCAAAGACATCATCACAGAGAAACTCCCAGAGCTAAAAACTGCATGCAATCAAATCCTACATGTCCAAAGAATACCAGCTAAAAGAGACCCAAAAAAAGGCACCCCAAGACACATTCTAGTCACAATGATGAATCCTACAGATAGAGATAGAATACTGAAAGCAGCAAGATCAAATAGGGAAATTATATTCAAAGGAGTATCCATAAGATTTACAGCAGACATGTCACAAGAAACTCTCATGGTCAGAAGACAAAATACTACACCCAGACTGACTCACATTCAGGTTTGAAGGAAGGATACATAGCTTCACGGATAAGCAAGAGCTCAGAAACTTTACAGATGGAAAACCATTAAAGGAAAAACTACAAGACAAGACAAGACAGGCCAACAGACACGCCAACTTATGCACAAAGATGACAGTAAATCCCATGACAAACATCTCCCTCAATGTCAATAGACTAAATGCAACAGGTAAGAGACACAGAGTGGCTAAATGGATCAAAAAGATGAATCCAACATTCTGCTGCCTACAAGAAGCACATCTGAATAGTCAGAATAAACAAAGACTCAAATCAAAGGCTGGAGGAAAATCATCCAAGCAAACAATACCCTTAAAAAAGCTGGGGTGGCCATATTAATATCAGACAACACAAACTTTAGACTCAGTACAGTTGTAAAGGACAAAGATGGACACTTCGCACTAATCAAGGAATATGTACAACAGGAAAAAAAATCAGACTACTAAACATATATGCACCCAATGAGAGACCAGAAAATTATCTAAAACAATTATTGACAAACTTGAAAGAGGACATCAATAATAACACAATAATTGTGGGAGACCGCAACACGACCATGTCAACACTTCATAGGTCAACCAGACTGAAACCCAATAAATAGACTAGCCCTGAAAAGAGAAATGAAAAAAAGAGGCCTAGTATACACACACACACACACACACACACACACACACACACACACACACACACACACACACACACACACGGCACGACACTTCATCCCTAAAAACCTGGATACACGTTCTTCTCCGATGTACATGGATCATTTTCCAGGATAGACCGCATGCTGGCACATAAAACATACCTCCATAAAATCAAGGATAGAAATTTTGCAGGCTAGTTCCAAAAAGAGGAAAACTAAAAATTTTAAATAATCGAATAATAACAAATTATTCCAAACCATGCATTCTAAATTTGATGAACAACTTCAAACATATATATTCAAGAGATTCAACAAAAACCAAGTAAGTATGGCCACTCATACTTCCCAGGTAGTTGGGTCTGAACTGGTAGCTCTGTGGCAGTCTCAAAAGGAGGGGGGCGGGCAATTTCTCCTTTCTGCACAAATTACAATAATTCAGGAGCCTTGCCTAACACCCCTCCAACAGAACAATTAAATCTTCTCTGGTGAGACTGGATAATAGGGCTGAAATCTCTGGGCGTTTCCTCCTGAAGTGGGATAGAATTGAGCCCTCCTGTATCCACTTCACAATTGTAGAAACAACCTCCCCCACCAAACAGGCCCCACCTACAACTGCCATTTTCACTGCCAAAAAACAGCCCAGCTTTGCCACCATGTCCCCCCCAAAAAAATTAGTGGCCACCAATAATCCCAGGAAGTCTGATCCAGGTTGATACTTTTGTGCCATTCTCAGAAAGGGAGGGGCAGATTTCCCTTTCATTATGAATTATAGCAGTTCAACAGCAATGTCCTACTACAGAAAGGACCCAGCTCAGCCCCTTAACCATACCAAACTTCCAAGCCAACTAATCTGTTTATGGACAATGTGGACACTTGGTCCTCAATATCGTGTCATGCAGTAGTACTTGTTAGTACTACCATAGGAAATCTGATGAGGAAGTTACATAAAAATCTGCTAACCTCAGTGATCCTAACCAATAGTAAAGAAGATTCAACTAGCACCAAACCACAGCTCAGCAAATCTGTAGACATAGATGTTAGTAATACCATGGAGAGAGATAACAATCATTATAAACTGACCTGTATGGAACTAAGATTTGATAATTCCAGTTGCCTTTGTGTTTTGACAAGCAACATGTAGAAAACTGCACTTGCATGGAAGCAGGATACAGTTGTGAATGGGTGACTGGAAATAGTGAAAAAATGGTGGCACTGGTGATGAGATTGGTGTTTGAACACCTAATGCCTGAAATGACTGTATTATGAAGAAGTTGGTATAAATCTTTTAAAATTATTTTTTAAAAGGCTGGGGAGATGGTTTGTTATTTACATTGATGAGCCCTTGGCTTAATCCCAAAAATGCAAGGTCTCCAGAATACTTCCAAATGTGAGCATTGAA
>PVKC010001437.1:36836-50885 GCA_004027635.1 Crocidura indochinensis
GAGAGAGAGAGAGAGAGAGAGAGAGAGAGAGAGAGAGAGAGAGAGAGAGAGAGAGAAGAAAAACAAATCCCTAAGAGCTTCTATGCTTCACATTTTGATAAATGTGAATAATTTCAAGGCTTAGATGTCTACTGAACAGCTCTATATTTGCAATAAATAGGTCAAGGAAACCTCTATCATGATACCACATGCAATTCTTTGTGCACACCTCCTACACACATCCCCAGGGAAACAGATTGGCTTTTAGTTGCCTAGCATAGTATTTCCTGGTTACTTAAATAGTGTTGTGTCCTGGGGTTAGGGAGATAGCACAATGAGTAGGGTATTTACCTAGCATGCAGCCTAGCATGCAGATGACCAGGTTCAATCCTGGCATCCCACATGGTTCCCAGAGCCTGACAGAATTAATTTCTGAGGGCAGAGCCAGGATTAACTCCTGAGCATTGCTGTGTGAAGCACACAAAAAAAACAATGTTGTGTCCTACAAAGGAAGCATTGTATCCTACAAATGCAGTCACCATATCTGAGCACAGCCAGCTCCAGACTCACTCTGTAGTCAAAAGAGATGTGAACCCATCTTAAAAGTATAGGCATACCAGCCATGCAACTGAAAGCTGGCAATCTTGGGAGGAGAGGGCAGTTCAGATCCCCACACTGTTGAAGCAACTCCTGTTGCACCCATCATCTATTCACTGCTTTGCCAATGGTCATGTTTCTCCATTCCTCTGGCTCTCTGTAAACACAAATCTGACCAAAACTCCAGATATGCTGGTATTCTGGAGGATACCATCAGAAGTTTTTTTGAAGTGAGTGCAGGCACCCTTCCCCCTTTTTCTAACCCACATTCTCATAATTCTGGAAGACCTGGCAGGAAAAAAAAAAAAACTACACCCCACAAAAACAACAGTATCAGCAATAATACTTGGAATTCCTAGACTACTCGATGTTCCACTTTTGGTTTTTAACTGTCGCCCCCATAGAAAAACACTAATTTAGATGCTGATGTGTATCTGAAGTCACCAACTGTTCAGAAATAAAACAAGTAATAAAATGGTCAAGTAGCAACAAGAGTTTAAGAAACTTTCTGACAATAACTTGTTGACATTATTGATAAAATATTTTCACAAATGTGCTTATCATTAAAAAACAAAGGAAGGGAAAAGTGAGAAACAAAAACAACTTTTTGTTTCTCACTTTTTCCTTCCTTTCTTTTTTAATAATATATCTTCCATTTAACTGGAAACAAATTTATTATAATCAACTAGTCAACTATGTGATACATGCTCTTTAAATACGATAAATTAGGGGCCGGAGAGATATAGCACAGTGGTAGGGTGTTTGCCTTACAAGCAGCTAACCCAGGACCAAAGGTGGTTCTGGTTCAAATCCCATATGGTCCCCCATGCCTGCCAGGAGCGATTTCTCAGCACAGAGCCAGGAGTAGCCCCTGAGCACCACCGGGTGTGGCTCCAAAACAAATGATAGTAATAATAATGCAAATTAATTTTTTTAAAGTGCTGTGTCCTCACACCTAAGTCACCAAATAACAATACACACATCTGGATCCAAGTGTTTCTTGCCAGGAGTAACCCCTGAGGTGTGGCCCCAAAACAAATAATAATAATTTTTTTTTGTTTTTTTTTTGTTTTTTTGTTGTTGTTGTTGTTGTTTTGGGGCCACACCCAGTGATGCTCAGGGGTTACTCCTGGCTATGCGCTCAGAAGTCGCTCCTGGCAGGCAAGGGGGGGGGGGACGGGGGGACGGGACGGGACGGGACCATATGGGAACCAGGGGATCGAACCGTGGTCCGCTAGCGCAGGCAAGGCAGCAGGCACCTTACCTCCTGCGCCACCTCCCGGCTCCCAAATAATAATAATTTTAACAAATAAGAATAAGCATAAGACCACTAGAATAAAAGGTCAGCCAAAGACAGAATTTAGAAAGATTAATAAATTTAACTAGAAGGAAAAAAAAGAGGTAACAATGTGAATGATTCTTATTGATATTTAATGTAAATTTTCTGAGGAACACATCTCTACAGTAATCTATGAAATTAGAATTTTGAGATTGTAAGCTATATTATAATTGCTTTTTCAACGATGTTATATGGTACTAAGTGTCCAATAGTACATTATCATTTGCAATCTTCCCTTAATTTAAACATAAGGAGACATCTATCCTAGTTGAATTTAGAAGATATAGAGACCAGAGAGAAAGAATACAATAGGTAAGATGTTTGCTGTGCATATTATCGACAAAGATTTGATCACCAGTGCCACATGTGGTTCCCTAAAGCACTACCAGGAATAAGCCCTGAGTACTACAGGTCTGACCCAAAAATAAAAGACCAAGTAAGAAGTAATAGTTATTATATCAAGTAATCATTATAACAAAATTTATCATAACAAGTAATAGTTATAACAAAAATGCAATTTGTTTTAACCAGCAGAAACTACAAGTTTCCTATTCCAAAAATCTAAAATCATATAAAATGATAATGAATTCATTAGAAATGCTTCTACTCTAACTCAACGGCTCAAATTAATGCTCCAATAAAATATAAGAAAGTAGAATTTAGGGGAGAGATAATTTATGAGCTGGGGCATGCTATGCAGGCATGAAGCCTCAGATTAGTAATCCTCACACCACCTGGTTCTTCCAACAGTATCAGGACATACACACACACACACACACACACACACACACACACCTTTCACACACACAACTTTTGTAGCAAATACAGCACAATTGTCCTCACAATTAAATTTCAAATGCCCTCAATTAATCCTTAAAAGAAAAAAATTTCAAAGGGGCGAGAGTGATAGAGCAGCAGGGCATTTGCCTTGCATGAGGACGACCTGGGACAGACCTGGGTTCAATCCTCAGCCTCCCATATAATCCCCCAGGAGTGATTTCCGAGGAGTCCAGTAGTAACCCAAGTGCAGCCAGGTATGACCCAAAAACCAAAAAAAAAAAAAAAAAACCCAAAAAAAAAATCAAATATAAATATTCTCCTGCCCACTTTAAAAATGATAAAATAAAAATCTAAATAGGAGCTGGAGTGACAGGTAGAGAGGTAGGGTGTGCTTGCCTTGGATACAATTGACCCCAGTTCAATACCGAAGACCCCATAAGTTTCCTAGAAACTATCAGCAGTAAGCCCTGAGCAATAAGAATTAGTTTAAATAAAATCCTTCAAAAAATTAAAATACAAAATCTTAAATTATCCATATAATTATAAAATGCATAAAAGGTTAACTATAAAAAAAACCTAATACCACATCTATTATTTCAATCAGTAATCTGAGAATTTTTCATTCTTTTCAAGCTTCATTCTCAATGCTCCATCACCTGATATAAACAAAGCTAATCGAGCATGTCCAAAACATTCTTTGAAAATAAAATATTTAAACTATACTTTATAATACTTCATGTTCATTCTTCCAATTATAAAATGAAATATCTAATCTTAGTTTTTAACTTTAAAATAAACCCTTCTTTCTTTGTGATACCATAAGAGAAGTTTAACAAAATTCAGTATTTATATAAATCGAGAATGACTTTTCATCCCAGGTTAGATAAAATAGGAGGAACACTCATTGTAGATTAATATATTTAGAATAATTACATTTATAGATTATATATTGTTCTTACTGCTATGCTTCAAAAAAAATCTGTATGAATAGCATTTTATTTTTTCTATCAAAATTCAAGATAGAATACTGTGGTTAAAATAAAAGTTGGGGCCAGAGAGATAGCATGGAGGTAGGGTGTTTGCCTTTCATGCAGAAGGTCATTGGTTCAAATCCCGGCATCCCATATGGTCCCCCATGCCTGCCAGGAGCGATTTCTGAGCGTGGAGTCAGGAGTAACCCCTGACTCCAAAACCCCCAAAAAATAAATAAATAAATAAAAGTTTACTCTATTGAATTATTTTATTAAAGGACAGTGTATTTTAAAATAGCTAACAGAGAAAAAGTAAAATTTGAAAACAGCAAAAATTTGTCACCAAATTGCTTAAAATCATGGCTGAATATTGAAATTTTGAAGTCCAATTTGATACCAATGAACCACCATTCTTTCATATTCTCAAAATTATGCTAAAATCTGACCATACTATAACCCACAAGATCTTTAAAAATAGTTCAGATACCTTAAAACGGATTATCAATATCAACACTATCAAAATAAAAGTCATTCACATTGGGGATAGGGAAACAATTTAAAAGGCTGCAGGGCAAAGAAAAAAGAAAAAAAAAAAAGGTTGCAGGGCACATTTTGTGTGCAGGAATCCTGGGTTTGATCCCCAAGCACTGCAGATAGTAGCCCCCAAATACCACCAGAATGAGATGGAAAGTAAAATAAACAAAATGTTACTCACCTTTCAAACCTAGAGTTTGTAGCTGGAAGAGCCGACCAAGTTCATAAGGCAAAACCCGTAACAGATTGTTATTTAAAAGCAATTCCCTGTTCAAAAAAAGTAGTTTTTTCATTTAGTATTTCAATCTTTATTAATTTCTACAACTGTTCTCTTAACCTTCATTCAAACATTCCTTATGTTTTGTTCAAAGCACATTTCTCTACAATCATCCAAAAAAAAATCATTTAACATTAAAGCACTAGAAAATGTATTAATTCCAACAACTGATAAGTGTTTCTAAAATTAATCATTCTCTAGCATAAATAGCTAAAAGTACAAGAATTACATTTCATTCTTTTTTTTTGGGGGGGGGTCACACCCATTTGATGCTCAGGGGTTACTCCTGGCTAAGCACTCAGAAATTGCCCCTGGTTTGGTGGGACCATATGGGACGCCGGGGGATTGAACCGTGGTCCTTCCTTGGCTAGTGATTGCAAGGCAGACACCTTACCTCTAGTGCCACCTTGCCGGCCCCATCATTCTTATGCTAAATCCATCCCCTTTTCAGTCATCCAAATTGCTATAAGGTACAATAGAATTGACAGTATCTATAATGTTTCCTCACCTGAGAGACACCATGTTTCCTAGTTCTGCTGGTAAACTTCTGAGTTTATTGGATGAGAGATCCAGATAAACCAGATTATGAAGCTTGGCAATATCAGGTGGAATGCGACTAAGGTAATTGTCATTTAGGTGCAGTGCTGTCAAGTGTGTCAAGGACCAAAGTGATGTACTTAGGCTCCGCACTCTACCTAAAAGGCAAAATATTAAAGCATTAAACTATAAACTCAACAAGAAGCCTAAACTACAAGGATTAAAAAGTGGAAGACGAGACCAGAGAGATAATACAGTAGGTAAGATATTTATTTGCCTTGCCAACAGCTGATTCAAGCTCAATTCTCAGCACCACATATAGTCCCAAAGTCACACCAGGAATGATCCCTGAACACAGAGTTGGGAGTGAAGCCCTTAACACTCCTGGGTGTGGGACAACTCCCCAACAACAAAAAAGTGGTAAGAGTCTACAAATATAAAGATATTTTTATACACATAATCACTATATTTGACATTTTAATTTTGTAATCAATTTAATTCCTTCCAAATATACTTGGCCCTTGTTTAATTTGATGCCATTTTTGCCCAGAAATCATTCTTTCTCATGGACTTTACATAAAAATGAGATGTAGATTAATAAGGAGAACTTTGGAATAAATATATCAGATGGTTTCAAAGAGAAAGTATGGGACTACACTGAATTTTTGTAGAAACACAGTGCTGAAATATTTAAGTTATAGCATTACATATACCAATTGGAAGTACAAAGTATATTTAAATCCTTATATAGTTCATAAGTTTTAAATTGACTTAAGGAGACATCTGCTCCAATTCTTTATTAAATAGAACACTTTTAAGGAAACAGTCACACATTATTAAGAGTTATCAGTCAAAACAAGTACTATAGAGATCTGATTAAGATTCTTAATTTTTAGCTACCTAATTTTGAGGCATGTAAGTCTGAGTAAATCTCCTAGCTTAAGCTACTATCAAATGGAATATTATCCTAATAAAGTTTACAAAAGTAAAATTGTGTTTTAACTATGTATCATATTATAACTATGCATAATAGAACTGATTAAAGAGAAGCAAAAAATTAAAAAAGGGGGTATAATATCTTAAAGGAGAAACATTATTGTCCATATGGCTATTGATCAGTAATCTAAAACAAATCCTTCATCCAGTATTCTATCACAAATTCTTTTATGTTGTCTATAACAAGGTTTAAAGGGTCATCTCGGATTCTGCATTTTAACAGGAGACAAAATTTTCAAGTAAAGAAAAAGCCATAAAGTAAGACTTATTCTAGTTTTTCTTAGGATTTAACCCAGTGATTTTCAACTAGGGCAATTTTGTTCTTCAAGGGACTTTGGCAATCTGGATACATTTTTGGTTGTGAAAACTACAGGGTGCTACTAGCATCTAGAGGGTAGAAGTTAAAGACAAACACAGTTTCCATGTTTGCACGAGCCAGTTCCAAAGACTCACTCTGTTCTTGAAAGAGTTGTAAACCAAAACATGAAAAATTATGGGTACACGGCCAGGCCACAATATCAGCAATATTTTATTTATCAATCAAAATTTTCTTTCTTTCTTTTCTTTAATAATTTCACTTCCATTTACCTGAAAGCAAGTGTATTATGATCAACTATGTCAACTATGTGATACATGCTATTTAAATTAAGTAATTCATATTATAAACAAAGAAATTATTATATATCCCACAGCACATACAAAACCCCAACCAAATAGACTGTATAGTCCTAAATGTCAATAGTGCAGGATTTAAAACCTCCAAAGTTAATCTAAAGGATTTAAATGTTCACTCTTCTGAGTATTAACCACCTGTCTATACAGTTACATTTTTACAAAATGTACAGGTAATTATTATTATTGATTGGTTTGGGTTTTTTTTTTCCTTTTAGTTTTTGGACCACCTCCAGAATGCTCAGGGGTTATTCCTGGCTCTGTACTCGGGCTAGCAGTTCTCTGAGGGCCATATGGGATGCTTAGGATCAAACCCAGATTGGCTACATGCCAGAAAAATGCCATAGATAGTATCACTTCAATCCATACTGATTAATTCAAATGTAGATCTAATTCTTAAAAATAAAAGCTTACTAGGGAACAAACTAAACACTCTATATAATCTGTATAAAATCAATTCATAAAAAAATAAATATTTATAACCTATTTTTTATGTGTGTGAAGAGGAGTCTAGTCATATTGAGCAATGCTTGTAGGTTACTTCTTGTTCAAGTGTTCAAAGGTTGTACAATGGTAGGGATTATATCTAGGTCACTCTAACTCTTTGAACTCTCTCTCGTGCCCCACTCCCTCTATTTAATTTTTATTTTTTTATTTTTTTGGTTTTTTGGGTCACACCCAGCAGTGCTCAGGGGTTATTCCTGGCTTCACACACAGAAATCGCTCCTGGCAGGCTCGGGGGACCATATGGGATGCCGGGATTTGAATCAGTGACCTTCTGCATGAAAGGCGCCTTACCTCCATGCTATGTCTCCGGCCCCACTCTCTCTATTTTTAATAAACTATTCAATTTGTTGTAGATAAGATATCAACAATGGTACAATACTTTTAACTAATTTAGACCTATTTCAATTTTACAGTTTTTTGGAGGAAGATATAACTATCAGTGCTGAAAGTTTATTCCTGGTAGTGCTTGAGGGAACACACGTAGTTCCAGGGATCAAACCCAGGCTAAGTACATGCAAGGCAAGCACCTTACCTGAATCTGTCTTATTTTTTCTCACTATTATTATGAGTTTTAGGGATTATAGTCTATCAAGCTTAAACATGTAATGTCACAAAAGAGCTATTATTTATTAGAGAAACAGCTTTTAATGTTCCTCCTCTGGAACACTGAATGATTAAATTATAACAAAAAAATCATGTATTTGTTTATTTATTTATTAGGGGGTTTTTTGGGCTACACCCAGTGATGCTCAGGACTTACTCCTGGCTACATGCTCAAAAACTGCTCCTGGCTGTGGGATGCCAGGGATCAAACCAGGTCTGTCCTGCATCGACTGTGTGCAAGGCAAACACCCTACCTCTGTGCTATAGTTCCAGCCCCAACAGAAATTTCTTCTTGCAAAAACAACTACTCTATAATAGTCAAAGGCGCTGGTTTTACTTGGAATCGGAACTCGCAAAGTGTTCCAGGTGCCAACACTGGCTGAAAATATTCATTCAGAAAGAAGGGTTAAAAAAAATCTATACTAGACACAAATTTAAAAAAGAATAAAGACTTATCACAATACAAATATTGCTTATTATTCCTAACATATATCCTGAATCAAAAGCTTCAGATTCACTTACCCGAGATTTCCAATTCTGCCCAGTGAGATTTTTTCCCATTGGCTACCTCCTCTGCTGACATGATGGTATAAATTCTGCGAGGATCTGGAGGATCATATTTTTCCTTTGGCATCCCTATTAGTCTATTTAAAAGAGAGAGAGAGAAATGATCAGCCATTATAATAGCCTAAAAAAGGAAAGAAAAATATGATGTGAATCTTCTTTTTCCTCTTCCCTTGCCAGGTTTCTAAGTCATTTTAATACTATAAATTCTTAACAGAAGGAAAACACATCAGTAGTATGCTAGGCTTTTTTCCCCAAGAATTCATAACAGATGCCTAAGGGAAAACACAAACGAGCTATAACACTAAATCTCTTTGTGAACATTGTGATGTTTTACCAAAAACATCTCTCCTCTTTATTTAGCTATCTTGCTTTCAAAAGTTAAGCATATAAAATTAACAATTAACTGTCTTAAATGAACTCTGACTAGTCTAAGAAAATCAGTGTAATTCTATCAAAGACAGTATGTGGCATCCCCCTTCTCACAAAGTTTAGTTCAGAAGTATCAAATAAACAGAAGGTTTAAAATCCATTTTATTCACAGGAGTGAGGTATCTCTTCCAATTAGTCATAATGTAGAATATTTCCCAGACTGATATAGACAATCAGCCAACAATTCAAATGAAAGCCATCATAAACTCTAGAAATCAGTCTAGAAAAATCAAAACATACACGCAGTACTTGCAAAAAATCGTTTTTCATATACTCATATATATTTTACTTATTAAGCGAGTTTTATTTTCTTCTACTTGGGGAAAAATGGCACTGCAGTTGGGTTAGAAAGATAGTACAAGAGGTAGGTAAGACACTTCTCTTGCATGTAGTAGACCTCCAATAACCATACTCCAGGACCACCCGAAGTGATCCCTGAACAAAAAAAAAAAATCAGGAATAAGCCCTGAGCAGTCAGGTGTACCTGTCCCACCCAATATAGTGTTGTAATTAGGATGATTATATACCTTGATTTTTATGGGCCAGTCTTGATTTGCATCTGTTGCTCTCATGCAAACTATTAATACACCTCAATTCTATCAAACATGTCCAATTTGAACAAGTTATTTGCTACCCTAATGAAACTAATCTTGGCTTCATATAAATATAAAACAATATAAACATATATAAACAATCATCAGTAATGATCAATAAAACATAAAACTCATTGTGGGAATGGAACACAGCGTGTAGGACATTTGCCTTGCAAACAGCCTTCAATTCCCCGTATCCTATATAGTCCCCCCAAGCCTGCCAGGAGTAATTTCTGAGCATAAAGGCAGGAGTAACCTCTGAGCGCTCCCAGGTATGGCCCAAAAACCAAAAACAAAACAGAAAACCACAACAAAAAGAATCAACTATACTAATGAAACAGGTGACAAATGACTCTTAAAAAGTTAACACTTCAAGAGCTAGAGAGAAAATATACCAAATATTTCCCCCTATCCCACCACCCTCTCAAAGTCAATACAAGACACATTCCTCAATAATATACAGAAATTAAAGTTCATCTCAGATCTAATAAAACCCTATGAAAAAATATAGCAAAAGTCCTAGCTATAAACTATCAATAAATTGCCTCATATTTATCATTCGCTCTTAGTTCATATTTTAACATTTACACCTGTACTACTAATCCAAGTATATAAATCTGAGTGTTAAAAAGCTGAATTTAGAATTTAAGCTCTTTCAAGTGGTCTAAAAGCTGTCATAAATAGAAAATTAAGAAATTAGAGGCATGTTATACATATCCCCAAAAGTCAGAGCTGTTTTATGAGTATAAAATTTCCCATAGCGGGGCCCGGGAGATAGCATGGAGGGTTTGCCTTTCATGCAAAAGGTCATCAGTTCGAATACCAGTGTCCCATATGGACCCCCGTGCCTGCCAGGAGCAATTCTGAGCAGGGAACCAGGAGTAACCCCTGAGCACTGCCGGGTGAGACCCAAAAACCCAAAAAAAAAAAAAAAAAATTCCCATACCATAATTTCCCCTCATATTTCTGAAGGCAAAGTGATAATTCCTTCTCACTTACTTATAATAGGACAAAGAGAAGGCTTTCCAGATTTGCTCATCTGTTGGGTAATTTGCTTCCAAGCTTACAGGTTAAGTTTACTTATTTATTTTTATTGAGACCATTGTGAATTGCAAGTCTTTCAGTTGTATTTCAGGCATTTAGTGACCGGGAATTAGGGTCATTCCTACCACCAGTGTTGACCTCCCTCCACCCTAGTTTTCCACATATATCCCATACTTGCTTCCAGATCTACCAGTAGAACAGGTCCATCTGTGTTTAGCTTGCTATAGTTTGGATCTATTGATTCTACAGTTGTTGACTTTGTGACTTTTTTTTACCTCCACTCAATGTTCCTGAGACTGCTTGAGAACCCAGACTCAATCTACATTTTTTTCTTTTCTCAATTTGTAGGAAGACATAGAAATGTGAGAGAGATCAAAATGACTCAAGTTCTATGGTTCTATGAAAAAGGTAGAATATAAGTAAATTTATATCTATCTAGAATATATATCTATCTAGAATATAAGTAAAATTTAAAAAGAAAAGAAAAAAGAAATGGGGGAGGGGCAGGTGTGTTTTTTTTGTTGTTGTTGTTGTTTTGCATAGGCACAGCAAATGTTGGGGAAATTAGAAAGGAAATTCCATTGAGTGGTCCTCAAACTACGGCCCGCGGGCACATACTGTATTTGTTCCCATTTAGTTTCTTCACTTCAAAATAAGATATATGCAGTGTGCATAGGAATTTGTTCGTAGTTTTTGTTTTCCTATAGTTCGGCCTCCAATGATCTGAGGGACAGTGAACTGGCCCCATTTAAAAAGTTTGAGGACCCCTGGTTAGACTCTAACCAGGGCTAACCTTTTTGAGCCCGAGTGCCCAAACGGCTGCACAAAACCAAAGAATTTCCTCAAAGTGCCAAGCACGACAAACCTTAATAACAAGATTTTAGTATCTAAAAACTTTATAAATTTTATAAATTTATTAATAGCGGACCTTCCCGTGTGCCAGCTGCAAGGCCTTCACGTGCCACTGCTGGCACGCGTGCCATAGGTTCACACCATCGTGGTCCTAGGATGAAGCCAAGGATAAAGTCTCTCTTTGTGGCCCCAGGACAAATTCTGCATAGTTGCAGTTGTAGTCAATCTCGTGTGCTTAGAGATATTGGTTCTTGCACAGATCCTAGGATGGAGCGTCTTCTGATTTCATCTCACCATGGGAAGTGAGATAAGATGACCTGCCCATTGATCAAGTTGTTGCTGTTTCCTCATCATCATCAGGATGTCTTATTGACCTACCCTGGAGCAGGTTGGTGCCAGGGCAGCACATGGGCCTCCTTCAGAGGGAGTTTGATTCCTGGTACTAGTGCCATAAACTGTATAGGTACCAATGTTGGGATTTGAGGTTCGGGGTTGGACGATAGAGGTCTAAGTCTCCATAACAAATGTTCAGGGTGAAAGGCAGCCCTGCACAACAAAATTTATGTTTCTATTCTAACCCTATTAGAGAAGAACTCCTTTCTCTGTGTAAGATTTCCCCATTTTAGTGTGCTTATGCAAAAAGAAACTAAGCCACATGATACTTCTGGTGCATATGGGGGTAAAAGTAACAAACTAGGGGCCCGGGAGATAGCATGGAGGTAAGGCGTCTGCCTTTCATGCAAAAGGTCATCGGTTCGAATTCCGGTGCCCCATATGGTCCCCTGTGCCTGCCAGGAGCAATTTCTGAGCATGGAGCCAGGAGTAACCCCTGAGCACTGCCGGGTGTGACCCAAAAACCAAAAACCAAAAAAAAAAAAAAAAAAAAAAGTAACAAACTAAACAATCTCTCTATAGATAGTTTAAGTTCTTTTAGTCCAATTATATAATCTGGGTGATAGCACATCACATTTTATTATCCCTAAGAGCCCAAGATGCACATACACAGAATATGATCATATAACGAAAAACATCTTTTATGAGAGTAATTTGATTACATATTCAGCCTACATAAACTATTTTGAAAATAAAGATGATAAAACAATGTTTTCAGATGTTCTACTGTGCATCACATAAGACATGTGTCTCTCATAATATTTCTGCCTCTTGATATATGATCCTACAAAAACACAAGGCTAAGAAAAATTAAATCAAACATCCAGATCTACAGATCCATTACCTAAAATGAGGAAAATTAAAAATAAAAACTATTATATTTAAACCATTTTTACTTAGATCCTGGGGTTTACAATACTGTTAGTAATACTCTTATGCATCTATCAGTCCAATATAAATCTATCACCAGAGCCCATTTCCTTCCAACAGAGTTCCAAGGACCCCCATAGCCACATGTCGATGTAAACTCAGTTCTATAGACAAAATTAAAAACTGAAAACTATTAAATATCAAATTTTACTCTGGCACCCCATACGGTCCCACAAGTATGGATCCCTGAACACAAATCCAGGAGTAAACGCCGATCATTGCCAGATGTAACCCTAAAACACAGCAGGGGAAAAAAAAAACCTGCACATCTAATTAATAATTGCCATCTCCTCTGTTCCTCTCACTCTAAACTCCTGAAACAGTCATTTCATAGAACTATATATTTTAATTTTTGACAAGTTCTAACCTTTGTTAGAATATTAAAACTCAGGGGACCGGAGAGATAGCATGGAGGTAAGGTGTTTGCCTCTCATGCAGAAGGTCATTGGTTTGAATCCTAGCATCCCATATAGTCCCCCGAGCCTGCCAGGAGCGATTTCTGAGGGTGGAGCAAGGAGTAAACCATGAGCGCTGCCGGGTGTGACCCAAAAGCTCCCCCCAAAAAAAGAATATCAAAACTCGGAATCTGATTTAAAAAATAAATTTACAAAGTATTAATACCTATAGTATTGTTTGGTTTTGGGGGGGGGTGGGTGTGTTTGGGGTATGTGTGTGTCTTCATATTCTGAGGGCACACTAGGCTGTGCAGAAAGGGGTACTAATTCCTGGCTCTACACTCAGGAATCACAGGTAGAGATGGTTGGGGGGATTATATGGGGTATCAGTGATCAAACCTGGGTCAGCCACATGCAAAGCAAATGCCCTTCCCCCTACGTGTTGTGCTATTGCTTCTTCCCCAGGATTACTGTTACTCCTAAACCAGAGTTTATTAAAGATCTCTTAGATTTGCTTAGGAAGTTAATAACAACTTAAGTCGCTGAATTCTTCAAAATAAATCTATATTTTTAGTCTTCTCTGACAAAAGCTTAAACATTTTTGTTCTGATGATCACTACTGCTCCAAACATTTTCAAATGTACTTCTAAAAACTTAGGACACAAAATTTAAAACTCTTATTATTCAATGTTTATTTTCTATTCAATTTTTTTTCCTTCCAGTCTTTTAACATCTTTCCATCTTGGAGATATACTACAAAAATTTATTTTAAAATAATTCAAAATATAGAGTAGCTCAAAAATATTTTTTAAATTTATAAATGTAATATTGATAATATGGTTTCTAACAGCCCCATACATAGGTCTGAATAGAAACACTTAAAATATTGAGTGAACACTTTCATTTAAAGAAACAAAAATACTTTATTTTAGGAAGTCTAGCAGCTAATTTCTTTCCTTATCTTTTTAAAATTATGAAGAGGCAGTTTCTTAAATTGATTTTTCCAAAAGTTTTTTTAATTTCTTTTTTTTTTTTTTTTTTTTTTGTTTTTTGG
>PVKC010001438.1:0-19975 GCA_004027635.1 Crocidura indochinensis
TTCAAGTATATTTAAAGAGTTATCAAACATTTATCAAATATGTTATAAATGAATTTTACTCTTTTTCATATTATATTTACAATAATATAGTGGTATTTTGGCGAATTATTCATTATTCACATATACTAATATGCTTAAATTATTCCTATTGCCTTGATCAGATTTAATAACTTTAATAAAATATTATACAATTTAAGAGTTCCTCAGTATTATGAAGGCTGACGTTTCCCCACTGTCTCTAAGATTTCCTATTGCCTAGGTGCTATAAAATGTTCAAATGGCTTAAAATTAGAAATTAAAACTAAAAAACTAAGACATGAAATTTCCATTTTGAAAAAATACAAATATCAATCTTACATGGTTTGATATAATAAAATGGAAATTATTTCAGGTATTGAAAGATAAAAACTCAAATGCTATTCTATAGACTATTTTGTTGATACTGGTGAAATTTTATGATAATTGTTTAAATTAAATAATCTCTTTTGTGTGTGTGTGGTTTTTGGGTCACACCCAGCAGTGCTCAGGGGTTACTCCTGGCTCCATGCTCAGAAATTGCTTCTGGCAGGCACGGGGGACCATATGGGGCACTGGGATTCGAACTGATGACCTTTTTGAGGGGGCATACCCAGGAGATGCTCAGGACTTATTCCTGGCTCTGTGCTCAGGAATTGATGATCCCTGGCAGGCCTGGGGGACCAATGTGGTGGTGGGGATTGAACCTGTACAGCTGAATGCAAGGCAAACACTTTGCCTGCAACAATCCTTTAGCCTATAAAATGTCTGAACATTGTTGTATCAAAATTTGCCTTTTTTCTTGAATTTGATATTGACTTGACACATTATATTTGATGTATTATATATGTCAATTAATACTTGGCATAGTATAATTCTGACATTGGCAGAAGAAAAAGGCAACCCACTCTTGACATTCTTTATAAATTATTATTCCCATTTTACAAGCTACATAAGTTTTTTCTATTTTTTTAAATCTGACATGATGAATATTTACCAAGTCTGAATGTTCCTATCCTATCTCTCAAATTTAAGGAAATCTAAGCATTTACTTTGTTTCTCTGTTTCTGTGATTCTCTCTCCCTTCCTTTGTCTCTCTCTTTCTCTCTCACTACTTCTCAGTGACATTAGAAGAATTGGAGTCATACTCATTGGACACCAGAGACGAATAGTAAGCAGTATACAGACTTTACGTTTACATATGATGCACATACAGGAGAAAGGATTTCATGTATGAACAAAGAACTACAAGTACCTGTGTCTTGTGCCTCAGCATTTCTAAAGTGAAATATATCCTCTCTACTATGCTTTCTTCAGCTTCTTCAAGCATCACTTCACAAACTGCAGTCTCTTGTCCTTCAGACTACGGGCACACCTTTTGTTTATGCTTCTGACATGAATTTTAAAATCATGCTTTATGGTTCCGCTCTGAATGATGTAGGGGGGAAAGATCCTGGTCCAGTGCAGATTATTACTGCACAATGGAAAATAACTCAGCATGAATGTGTAGCTTTATATAACAGTATTTGGGACGTGTTTACGGATTTGACATACAGGGATTTGTTCAGGTGCAGCTTCTTTGATTTTTTTTTTTTTAGAGTATGATGAAAGTTGAAAAATAGTAGACAACTTACCATGTTTTGTGATCAAGTAGCTTCCAAATCGGCATTATTTTCAGACAATTATAATGATGTTTAAGGGTTTTATCATTAAATTATAATAGCTTACCTGTTTAATGTTTAATCATAGCTGCAGAAATGTCCAATTATTTCATGTAATAAATTTTTGTCATTTTGAATATGGTGAGAAAAGGGTTATCAGTGAAGAAAAGAATGAACAAACTGTAACTTAATACTTTCTAAGGCTTACTTTCCAGCCCCATTTTTTAAGTTAATTTTATAGAGTCCTACATATTTCACAGTAGGTGGTATTTTAGCAGTACTTCTATAAATTTTTACTAACCATATAGTAAACTCCCTATATCTTTATGAATATTGCTCTGGTATAACCAGGAGTAAGTACATTGTTCATAGACTAACACATGGAATAAACGATGGATATTCCTTGAATTACTTCAAAAATTTGTGCAAGTAATAATCAGACCACTGTGAAAATTATCATAAAAATTACTTTCAAGAAAAGATAAATTCTTAGACTTAATGTAAAAATTTATTTAATTTGTAACTTTTTTTAACTAAATATTGGCCTATGAAAATAAACACATTTATCTAGCTCACTGATATTTTGCATTACGCAAAGTTTAAGAATGTTTATGGTTTGGTCTCAAAAGGATATTATGTAAGCATGCTGAGCTATTTTCCAAACCTTCCAAGAGAAAAGTATATGCTATTCTATACTTCAATGAAAATATAAACAAATATACCACATAATCATATGTAAAAACTGTCAGATTGGGTCAAACATACTGTAACTTTAATACAGCTAAAAAAATGTATTGTCAAGATCTTTTCAAAAGTTGGGGAAAATGTCAATAAATTAAGCTGAGTCAAGTTATCAAAATAGTACCATCTTAAAAAGAAATTTAAATAACTGTTCCCTTTGGTACTAAAAATATCATTGTTTTGTCAGGTAGAAGAGTAGGGATCATATCTTATGAGAAAGAGGAAAAATACCAGATGATATAATGATGTTGATTTCATAAATCAGGTTTGAATTTTTTTCTCATAGATAAGGTACCCTACCCACATTGGAGAGTAAGTTTCTACATAAGTAACACGTTGTATGTAGCAACTTTCTTACTTTTAAAGAAATTTGCTTTTTCTTTTACTCCTTTTTTAGACTTGCTATAAAATAGGCTATAGCATGTACCTTTTGATGATTATCTCATGATTTTGTCTACTACACCACAGATTAATTTTTCTCATTTAAAAAATTGAAACATTTGAAAGAATATTTAAAGCAACTCCTCAAATGTACTAAAAAAGGAAAATGGGAACTCCATCATTCTGTAAGTATGTCAGAAATAGCTAGCAATGTTTTTTTTTCCCTGCATGGTCATGCATTCATTACTCATAGGCTGTCTGCAGTTGTTTACTTGCTACATTTACACAAACTGGATACATTTAGAAAAAATATAAAATTTCCATATTTACCTGTCTTCAAATATATATTAAATAAGAACAGATTTAAAACAGATGAAATTTATTAATCACATATATTTATTTTTATAATACAGTGAGAAAAGATATTTAGAAAATAAAGAATAAAATAATTATGGTCTTCCATAGGACTGTCAGCAACATCTGTACACTTTGATGAAATAAACTCTATAAAGTATTTAAACTTCATTGAGATGGGCATTCAATGTTAGCAAGATTAAATTTCTCTGTTGAGAATTTCCTTAAAAACTTCAATTATTTTATTTATATATTGATCATTTATAATATTTTCTCTATTAACATATGTAGTTAGTATTATAAAATTGAATCTTCACCTAGTCTCTTATTAGAAATCCTCTTTAAAGTGTCTTTTAAACTACATTCAACTTTTCAAAACTGTAAGCATGATAATTAAGTTTAATTTAAAACCTCATCACTGTTGGAGCAAGACTGAAATATTGGTGCAAGATTAGACAGAGACATTAAGAACTAAACATATTCATTTCTTTACTGCCTATCATTCAGGAACCCTATGATCCCAATGTCATTATAATATCCAGAAAAATTTACATAAAATTGCCAAATTTATTAAAAATTATATGTAAAATATTTTAAGATTTAGCAGTGTACATATTCCATAATTAAAACTGTTTAATAAGCATAGTACTAGTAGGAAATGCATAACTGCTATAAATTACAAGCCTTCAATAATAATCTTTAATAACTAGAATTGCATATTTATTAAATATTTGCTTTATTTTGAATATTTAAACTATATTACTAATGGGACTTTATAGATTTTGAAATTAAGGCAGTCAAAGAAAGTATTGTATATTCTGAGTAGTCCATTTCCATCTATAGTCAACTCATTATCTCATATCTCATATAAGATATTTTCAGAAGAATATGTAAAACTACGTACAATCAAGAAGTGATATTAGGTATGTAAATCATTAAACTGAAAAAGCAATCAGAAACTGCAAGGCTCTTAGCTTAACAAGAATCAAGAATTACAGCACTTTTGTACTGTTATAACTTCTGATAAATAAGTTCTGCATGCCATAATCAAAAAAGACTAGTCATATTTCATAGAGTATTACTCTTTAAAAGCTATTCAGCTGTCACCTGGGGGAGAGGGGAAAATCAGTATTCCAGCTATAACTTTAAGGCCAATAACAGCCCAAGAATATTAGACAAATCAAATCCAGTCCTTGAAATACAAGATTTCACAAAATGTCTTCTAAAGAGGTAATATAGGAGGAGATATATTTTATCTAGCTCCTAATCAGGTTTTCTAATAACTTTTACAACTTTCCTACCAAATTTCTATGTAAAACAGTCCTTAGATCTCTTATCTGAAGCCTTTCACTTTCCCCCCTTATTACAATTTTTTAAACTTCCTTGATCAGTCAACCACCTGTCTTCTTTATTACTTCACACTTCTTTTTGCTTCTGTCACTCTTCTATGCTTATCAGTAAAATAAAGTTATTGCATAATCTCTATAAAGATCTTTCTACCATATTCAAGGAGCATTTGTGCTCACAGATGGTTTTGGTTTAGACTTCTGACTTTTCACTAATTGGAAATTGAGTATTTGGGAAAGCAATTTTAAGTGAGAGATCATGAGCCTTTTCCATAGTTTTAGTTAAGAAGATTTATTGCTTACTGTTTCTTACAAAGTTAAGAATTAGAAAGTATTTCACAGAGTTCTTAGGATAAAAACATTTTTTATGTTATAAAGGAAAGTGATGTAAAGTGATGTAATATTCATGTCTTCCAGAGTATTAAAAGATTTAAAAAATCCCAAAGATCCATATGGGTCATCAAAATGTAGTTTTGATGAAACCTCTTTCTTCTGATAAATCTGAATTTCAAATTAATGATGAATATATGTTTGTATATATAATATACAGAAAGTTACTTAGGTCATCTTGAAAGATTTGGGCCTTTTGGTTTTTCGTTTGGTTTTCAATTGCTTTGTTTAAGCACTATGGTTACAAAATTGTTCATTGTTGGATTTCAGTCATACAATGTATACCATCCTTCACCAGTGCACCCTTCGTGTCATCAATGTCCCCTGTTTCCCTCCTACCCCCACCTCACCCACCCCGCCTATCTCTAAGTCAGGCAATTTGCCTCTCTCTCACTTTCTCTCTCTTTCTCTCTCTCTTTCTCTCTCTCTCTCACTCTCTCTCATTCTCTTTCTCAACTTTGACACTGTGGTTTGCACTAATGTTAATGAAGGGACCCTATGCGTATCACTTTATCCCTTTTTAGCACCCAGTTCTTATCCACGGTGATCAGTTACAACTTATTGTCCTAGTAGACCCTTTGATTGACATTGGCTTTTATAGAATTTTAAAATAAAATTTTAAAGTTAGAAGTCTACTTTCGTGGGCGTTCAGATTGGTGTTGATTCACATGTATCTAAAGCTAAAATAACAAAATTATAGGGAAAACTTTTCAATTATCAAGGGTAGTGATACAATGCTAAAGGAATAATTTCAGCCTTTAAAGAATAATTAGAAAATACAATTTTGTGTGTTTGATAATACCAAATCACCTCCATTTTATTATAATTTCACACTTTCCTATTTAAAATAAATATCTAAGCAAATATAATGAAGTTTCTTGTTTAATTTTCATAGTGGTTAATCAGAGTACCAAGTCTTTTTTACATCATTAGGCTAATGTTTGATTTGTTTAAGTCTTATAGAAGAATTTCACTACTTTTAAACATAATGCATTATTAAGAATATTTATTTAAGTAAGAAAAATTATCTGACAAACATGAAAGAGTACTTAATGTAACATACAAGTATAGTTTCTACTTTCAACTAGTGAATTAAAAATACAAATCATTAGTACATCATCCTATAAATTTAAAAGTAGTAAAATTGGATTGGAGATATAGTACAGCAGGTAGGGCACTTAACTTCTACACAGGCAATCTGGGTTCGATGAGTGGTTTCCCATATATACTCCCCAAAGCACTTTCAGAAGTGATCCCTAAGCACAGAGCTTGAAGTAAATCTTAAGCACAGCTGGGTGTGGCCAAAAATCAAGCAAAATAAATAGGAAAAAAAAAAGTAGCACACGACTGGAAAATTGCATAATAAAAATGATCTTTATCCCTCTTCCTCCTTAATCGGTGACCTCTAGCTAACTTTAATCGATCATAATAAATTCACTTTTGATATTATAAATTCCAAATAGTAAAACAGAGCAACTGAGAGAAAGCTTTGAAGTGTTCTTCAAAATAATAAAAAGACAACTCTACTTCAGTATCTCAATTTATAGTTAGCATTGTTCTCTAGCTCAGTAACCCTTACTTAATGGAGAACTATCTTTATCCCAAATAAAAATATCATTACAAAGGAAACTCCATATACATGAGAGTATTCATTTTCATTATTCAATTCAAATGACTAGGCATTACTATATATGCTTCAACTTTGAAGATGAATCATCTGTACTATGTATGAATCATCTGAACTATTGATGTGAACATGCTAATACCAATTTTTCCACATGTGTAGCTAATCATCTTTAAAACAATCTTAGCACTCTGCTCTACAAAGACCAAATAAATATTTTTTAATTTTTATAAGTCATTGTAGATGAATAATTCTAAGTCACAAAGATGAGTAAACTGGGGCCCGGGAGATAGCATGGAGGTAAGGCATTTGCCTTTCATGCAAAAGGTCATCGGTTCGAATCCCGGTGCCCCATATGGTCCTCAGTGCCTGCCAGGAGCAATTTCTGAGCATGGAGCCAGGAGTAACCCCTGAGCACTGCCGGGTGTGACCCAAAAACCCAAAAAAAAAAAAAAGATGAGTAAACAACACAATTTCTGATGTTTATAGTAAAAGGTTCTTCTACTTTTAACAATGTGTAGTATTATATCATGTAGTTGGAGAGAAATTTCTTCTGTTAAATTTTCATTTAAGTACATGTTAAACTCAGAAAAAAGGCATCATATAAATAAATTCTTTTATCTCAATTTTCATGCAAAGTTGTAAATAAGTTTTCCTTTAACTTTACAAACTTACTTATTGATACATTCTTTTTTCTTTAAAATAAAGGTGCTTAAAAGTGTGCTATTCAGATTGTCTAATGAAATCTGTGTGCACTAACTTCCTAACAATTATCAAACTGAAAGATTTTTATGTAATTGATATGATAATTATTAAATATAATTTGCTTGAATATCCATTGAAAGTTTATTTTGAAGCAGTACCTGAAAACTATCTTAAAAGTGGGGCCAGAGTGTTAGCATAGTGGAAGGGCATTTGCCTTGCATGAGGTTGGTTCAAGACGGAGTGGGTTCAATCCCGGTTATCCCATATGGTACCACGAGCCAGGAGAGATTTCTGAGCGCAGAACCATGAATAACCCCTGAGCACCGCTGGGTGTGACACCCCCCTCAAAAAAATGTATCTTAAAGGTGATACTAAATTTCATGAACAACTTCATAATGATAGTTAGACTTTGAAATTTTTTTGTGCTGCTTGAAAAATAAGCTATAATGTGCACAAATGGTTGTAATCAATGCTTTAATTTGCTATAATGTGGTATTTCTTTCCATGCCATATTTCCTATATGTTCAAAAAATTGTATCTATATGCTTTACTGTTCAAAAATCTTGTTTTAATTATAAGGTTTTGAAATAATTTTCAGTTTAGGGAGCCTCAAAAGAAAAGAAAATCAAACTGTGAAATGGGAGTATACTTTTGGTAAGCACAATGCTGGAGCATTTATTTTTATATAATAATTTCATTATTTAGGCAGCATGATCGCAAACATGTTTGTAATTGGAGTTCAGCCATAAAATGCACTCTCCCCTTTTCTAGTTCAGGAAAGTTGCATTGCTGTGGCATTACTTTTTTTTTTTTTTTTTTTTTGGTTTTTGGGCCCGACCCGGCAGTGCTCAGGGGTTACTTCTGGCTGTCTACTCAGAAATAGCTCCTGGCAGGCACGGGGGACCATGTGGGACACCGGGATTCGAACCAACTACCTTTGGTCCTGGATAGGCTGCTTGCAAGGCAAACGCCACTGTGCTATTTCTCCAGGCCCTGCTGTAGCATATTCTAACAAACATGAAGATGAGTAATATTTGGTCTAAAGTGTTGTGTATGACTTTATTTCTGATACAGTATTAGTCATTTTATTAACAAAACAATATAAGTGTAATTGAAAATTTAAAAAGAAATTCATGTCTTTAGATATTATTTATGAATAATATTGTGTTAGATATGATATGCATTGAAATCTTTGATAGCTTGATGACTTAAAATTTATTTTGAGGAAACAATTGTCTATTAATATTTTGCCTCCCAAAATGTTATCTATAACTTATTAATTACCTTACTTTTAAAATAATCATCTGTAGACCATGAATGCATAACATAAAATATGTGAAGTTCCATTAATACTGAGAAAAAAGATTAAAAGGTAAAACAAAAGTTAAAACTATCTTATTTTTAAAACTGAGTATTAAAATTGACATCTTATTCTTACCAGTAATGAAGCTAAAATATATTTCAAGAATAAAATTATTTACTAAGATTTGTTAAAATACATATTTCTATATAAAATGTTAACTTAATATCAAAATTAATTATTTTTGTTTTGGAACCACTCCCAGCAGTGCTCAGAGGTTACTCCCTGCTCTACACCCAGAAATCACTCTTGACAGGCTCAGGATTTGGGATACCAATGCTCTAACCTGGCTTGGTCATATGGAAGTTAGTACCTTACCCAGTATATTATCTCTCTAGCCCACCAAAAATAGAAATGTATTCTTTAAATTGTATTAATAAACCAAATAGTAACAGTTATTATCATCATCATATGGCTAATTCTTTCTATTTTTAAAATATAAAATCAAAAAATTTACAAAAGTATTGAATATTGGAGCTTTTAGGACTTTCAGAGTACTTTATATGTTTTTTTCTATAATAAATGCAAAAGCACTATAAGACTCAGATTAAACTATTTGAAATTGGGTCAGTCATTTAGAACAATGTATGTGCCATTACATACTTAAATTTTAGAAATATTTTATAACCTACTAATTTTTCTTTTATCATGATTCTTAAATGCTTATAACCATTCAAGAATATTGCCTTCCATATTCAAGTATTTTTTAGAGCAATTTATTTCTTATCTTTCATTCGGTTTCATGCATGTAATTTTGTTTGTTTTTTGTTTTGTTTTGGGGTCACACCCAGGAATGCTCAGGATTACTCCTGGCTCTACGCTCAGAAATCGCTCCTGGCAGGCTCAGGGGACCATGTGGGATGCCGAGATTCAAACCACCGTCCCTCTCATGCATGTAACTTTTTAATTCTCAAAAAAGTTGAAGCCTAGGGGTCCGGGAGATAGCATGGAGGTAAGGCGTTTGCCTTTCATGCAAAAGGTCATCGGTTCGAATCCCGGTGCCCCAGGAGCAATTTCTGAGCATGGAGCCAGGAGTAACCCCTGAGCACTGCCGGGTGTGACCCAAAAAAAAAAAAAAAAGTTGAAGCCTAAAGCATAGCACAGCAAATTGTAAATCGTTATTTTTGAATTTACTTTTATTTAGTATTTGTTATATACTCCATAAAATTTACTTTAAAAATAACTCCAAATTTCTAATAAGTAGAAAGTAGAAATAAAATCTTACATTGGACTTAGATTATTCAAAGTCATGACCATATATGTGTATATATATATATATATATATATATATATGTTTTGAGTCACTTTTTACTGTTTATTGTTCATTCAATTCTAAAAATTTTACCAGATGAGATATTTAAAACTCAAGTAAAGTCATTCCATTTTCATATAAACTCTTTATTTTTTGTCTTCCAAAAATATTAAGGAAGCAAAACCGCATTTTTCACCTTATAATTTTGATCACTTTACCATTGTAGAGTTAACTGTAGTTTACTATAAAGTCACACTTTCTTACAGTATTTAACAGATACTACAACAAAATAAGAAGTTGTGCTTGTCTGATGATCAAAATTGTATGATCACAAGTGTTAAAATTAGTGTAAACATAAGAATAGCATATTAATATAATTTAAATAGTCATCCACAATTCATTTATTAGGCTGTTTACTGACACTATCATGGGCTAATATTCAATTCTTAGAGCTTAGCATACATGGAAACACAAGAAAATGTCCCTGTCTCACAGAATTGACTTCTGAGCTTAAAGACACATATATTGAAAAAGATAAATTGTGCAAATGATTAGATTAGTTACAGAGGATGACTAGCATTTTATGTTATGTCATAAGGAAGTATTCTCTGACAATATGACAATATCCTGTTATGTGAAAAGCCATATAATTATGAGATGAACTGCGGTAAAAGTATTCCATGCTGAGGGAAGTTATGGTGAAATTTTGAGTGTTTAGGGGTATAGGTAATTGTGCTCTTTACAGAGATAAAGGAACAAAGAGAAGTAAAACTTAGATGGGGTCAATGAATATGTTTGAGGCTATATATTTGCTTGCAGTAATCCAAGGAAAAATGCATGACTTTTGTTAAAAAAAATGAGTGGAAAATTGTTAATGAATATGGGTTATGTTTAAAACAATTGGCAAATTAACTGAAATGAATGATAGGAAGAAAAATCAAAGATAATTCCTATATTGAAGGCATAATAAGCAGGGTCAGAAGCAGAGGCAAAGAAGGCTTGAGGTTTGATTTTAGCAAGTAAATGCTGTTGTGTCTAATAAGTATTCAAATAGAGACAGCAATATGACACTTCTAAAGCACAATAATGGGACCTGGAGATATAGTACAGTTGTTTGGGTGCTTGTTCTGTATGTGGCCTACCCAGGTTCAATTCCTAACATCCCATACAATCCCCTGAGCACAAAGCCAGGAGGAGTAAGCACAGCAGGGTATAGTCCAAAAACCAAACAAAAAATTAAAAAATAAAGTGCAAAAATTGATTCCAGAATGTCAGCATTTGAAACTCAACAGAATTCATACATCACTTAATGGCTGCCAGAACAGACTGCGTATCTAAAGGTAGTTCCAGTGGGAAATACCATACAGCCAAAAGAATATTATCTAGTTTTATGTATTATATTCTATAATTTTATGCCATGAAATTGTCAGACACTTCTCAGAATGTATGCCCATCATTAAGCAACACCTGACTACATATGATAGCTTTGACATCTTCTAGGAAAATGTTTTAAGACAAAGAAGTGGGACTGTATTGAGGTCTAAGGCATTCTGATATTTAGATATTAGGCAGAGAATTAAAAGTAACAGAGTTCATAGGAGAGTATAAAGTAAAATAAATAAAATAAATAAAATTGCTGCTATGTGATAAATATTTTTTGAGAAATTAAAACAAAGGCACAGCTTTATATGTGGCAACATGGACATTATATATAACCTTAAACTCAACCTCAATGAGGTACTGAAATCAAAACTTTACTGAAGTGGTTTAAAATATTTTAAAAAGAAAATAGAGTTAATGTCTGTAAAAGTCTGTCAGGAAATGGTAAAAATTAGTGACAGTTACTGAATAAAGGCGAGGTATTCAAGATTTTTTGAGGGTGTATATATGTCAAAGATACAATACTACAGCATTCTTACATTCTGAGAATGTCATAGAAAGGAGGAACGTGATTATTTAAGAGATAATAAAAGACATTCCATAGGGAGTAGAAGGGTTAGGCTGAATAGCATAAATAGGAAGTTATTTTTTTGATAGAAACAGGTACAGAACTGTAATGGAGGGGAAGGCAGCATGTATATTATGCAGATAGGTTGGTAGCTGTGTGATAGAAAGGTGAAGATATTGTTCTAGGAGTAGTTTTATTTTGATGAGAATAGATAAAAGTCAATATAGGGTGTGGGGATCAAAGAGAGAAGTTTAGTAGTTTCAAGGAGAAAAGTGAATGTATATGTGTGTGTATACATAGCACAGTCAATGGGTATTTGTGTATTTGTAATATACTATAGGAAATAAAGACCTATTGTATACAATATCATAAAGCCATTTTTACAAAATATTTTTGAGACCTCTTATTTAGAAGACTGGAATTGAACTCTGCTTTCCAAAGACTCTAAGGACACAATACTGTTCTTCATAAGTGAGGCATTGTCAATGTAAAGACACTTCCCACATTGTTCTTTTTCGAATATTGCAAATAAAAATATGAAACATAACTGTTCTGTTGTAAAGTATATAAAATTAAAATTAGCTTAGTATTAAAAGTTGGATGTTGTATACTTAAACTGTCAGTTTTTTAAGCAGGCTTTAGAGCTCCCAGCTAAATTTTAAAAAAGAGTCTAATTACTCACTAAATCAATATTTTTATATGAAAAACATCAGTAGCATTTGCCATTTAGAAGAAACACATGGGCAATATCATTTTTTCACATTGTTTTGTTCACTGTGTCTTCCCTAGGAAGGATATAAGCTTATCTTAAGCTTTTAATTACAGTTGGTGTTTTATTTCCAAGTTGGATATATGTCACTCAATGTTTTGGGATTTATAGACTCATGCTCATTCTTTTTATTTGATTTAAAATTAGATTCTGAATAATGAAATATGATAGTTCGACTTTCCTTTTGCTTCTTCAACATAGCCAAAACTACAAAGATATTTGTGTACATATAAATATTTGCTTAAACACTTAATATTTAAACAATCGTGTCAAATATTAAATGGTAGATGAAAGTTTCAGTGAATTAAAAAGGCAGTTATTACAATCTTTGTAACACAAATCCTAGGTAGTTTTGTAAATTGAAGACTAACTGCTACATTTATACAAGATACCTAGATAAAAAGTTCAAGACTGAGAGCTTTAGTTCCTCATAGAACAAGATTTGACTAATGAAAAACAGCTGAAAACATTTTTCCTTTCTATAAGTATGAATGATTTTAACATGTATGTTTATAACCTGTCATGAAGTTATATGTCATTAAAGATTCAGCATTGTATCCTCATATTCTTGCAATGTGGGCTCAGATCTGTGACAATAAGGAAACTGTTGCGCTATTATTCTCCTCATTCCACACTTTGATATTGCATCATTATTTAGAACGTCACTGTCAACTTTCCACTCAGGTCCATAGCCTATGTTCTCCTTTCGGTTAATCACCAGAAGATACATACAGTAAAGGGTATAAACAATTGAACTGCAGTCCTACCTATCACCTATTTCACTATAACAGGGCAGTAGTCCAGACTTACTCAAAGGTCTTGAAGATGGTACTGTTTTCATCTTAGAAAAATCTACTGTAATATTATGAAATTCCATGTAAACTTTAATGTGCTGGCATGCTTACAAATTAATAGTGTTATAGAATGCTCGGCTCTCTGTGAAGGATTGTTTGTGGTGAATTGCATTACACATGTCATCTATCTATTTACAGAAAGAATATGGTGTTTAGCAAAACTACCTGCTGAGCAACATAATAAGATTTTTGTACAAAGTACAAATTACTAATTATTGTATTTTATTTTTCTATGATTTCCTAAGAGGTATTATCAGGGTCTTACAGATGGGGTAAGCCTGTTTATTAAAATATCTATTAGCAAATAAAAGTTACAGTTCTGGTGGTTGAATGTGTGTCTTTTTTCTATTGATGTATATTTAAGTTTTAAATGTTCTTTTGATATGTTGGTTAACCTGTATATAAATTAATAGCTGTAATTTTTCAATAATGAAAAATAATTAATGTCTAAGATAGAGCCTCATGAATCTTTATAATGAATAATCTTTATAACTGGTACACATTATAGTTATTTTCTATTGACACATATATGGATGGGAATAAATTATTCTTTGCAGAGATAATACACAAATTTCAGCTGAACAAATGATACACAAAATGTCCAAATGTTAGATCATCTATATTCTTTTAAAAGTTGGTGAAAAGATGGGGCCGGAGAGATAGCATGGAGGTAAGGCATTTGCCTTTCATGCAGAAGGTCATCGATTCAAATCCCGGCGTCCCATATGGTCCCCCGTGCTTGCCAGAGGCAATTTCTGAGCATTGAGCCAGAAATAATCCTGAGCATTGAGCCAGGAATAATCTCTTAGCACTGCCGGGTGTGTGGCCTAAAAACCAAATAAATAAAAAAATAAAAAGATACTTTAAAAAAATAAATAAATAAAAGTTGGTGAAAAGATAATACATTAGAAATATCTGACTAGAAACTAGGGAGATAGATCAAAGGGCTGGATTGCATACATGACATGCAGAGGATCCAGATTTGACCCCAAACACTAAATGGTTCCTTGAATATCCACCAGAACAGGGATGTAGCCCAATGGCTCCAATACTTTTGGGTAACCCTTGACCCCTGAGCACTACTTGGAAGACCCCAAAAGTATATTAAATTTATCAGAATAGCATTTTTTTTGTCATCTCATCATCTACAACTATTACTTCCAAAACCAATATGAAATTAAAACTAGTAAACTGGAAACTTTTGTCCTTTTATTTTCTTAACTAGTTTTCAGAAAAACATATTCCACTTATATAGCCTCAAAAATCTTAATAAGGGCTGGAATGATAATACAGTCAACAGGGCATCTGTCTTGCACATGGCTGATTTGAGTTTAATCCCTGACATCCCATATGATTCCCTGAGAATCTCCATAAGTGATAATCTGAGTGTAGAGTCAGGCATATGCCCCAAGTACCACTAGGAATGGCCCCTAAATAAAAGCAAACAAAACAATAAATCTTAAATAAATTTTAATAATTTAATAACAACAATAAAATAATTAAACATAATAAATAATAAACTAATAAAATTAATAATTTAATGAATATAATGAACATTTTTAATAAATAATGTAAAATTAATAAAATGAAGATAGCCAAATTTAAGTGAAAATTTTTTGTTTTGCTTTTGAATTGCATGTCACACCAAACTTATCACTGTATTATCTCTCTTACCACAAGTGACAATTTTTATGCTAAGTTTGAATATATTCAGCATAATTAGAAAAACACCAAACTAGAACATTCAATTGAATAAAATATTTTATTTTGGTATCTTCAAAATTAGCATTTCTAGATGATTGAGCAGGTTGTGGGTTTCATTTCTATTATTATTCCTCTATAAATAACCCATCACATAAGCATATTTAAAATAATTAGCTGTCCACTGTTCACAATTGCCAGAATCTGGAAACAACCAAGACCTTGAGAACAGCTGAGTAGAAAAAGAAACTATGGTATATCTATACAATGTGATACTAGCTGGTATGCAGCTGTTAGTAAAAATGAAGTCATGAAATTCTCCTCATGGACTTGGAGGGTATTATGCTAAGCAAAATGAGTTGGGAAAGAGAGATAGACATAGAATGCTATTACTCTTTAGTGGAATATAAATAAATGGATAGTATGCTACTAATATTCAAAGACAATAGAGACAAGGGCCAGGAGGACCAGTGTGTAGTAGAAAGTTTGCCACAAATAGTGGGTGAATGCAGTTAGGATAGTAAAGGGACTACTATGACAATAATAGTTGGAAATGATCACTCTGGACAAGATTGAGTGCTGAAAGGAGATAAAGTGTTATTTATAATACCCCTGCAGTAGCAATATTGCATGTCACAGAATTTAAAAGAAAAGAAAGAGAAAAAATGAGAGAAGAAGATGGGGGAGGTAGGGAGGGAAACTAGGGACACTGATGGTGGAAAATGTACACTGAAGGGATGGGTGCTGTGTATTATGTATATTACATATGGGTGCTAAAACAATTATAAACAACTTAATAACTGTATCTCAGGGTGATTCAATTAAATAATTTATTTATAAAAATGAAAATGTTCAAAAAGTAATTAGCTGTATTCCTTATAATAAGTGTCAGTAGGGGTGGGCACAGAGATATTATAGGAGATAAGACTTGCCTTTCATGCAGCCACTATTAAAATCCCCAGCTCAGATTCTCTGAACACAACCAGAGTGATCTGTAAGCAAATCTGTAAGCCAGGAATAAATTTTGAACACTACTGGTGTGTGGCCCTCAAAGAAACTACAATCCTCCAAATTATTATATTTGTCTAATTTACATACAACCTACACATTATATTTTCAGTTTCCACCAAATCTATTACACTAAGCATAAACAAACTCAACCAATAATGCAGAAGAACATTAAACTTTTCTTACAATTTTCTGATCACGGGGCAGGAGAGATAGCACAGTGGTGTTTGCCTTGCAAGCAGCCTATCCAGGACGTAAGGTGGTTGGTTTGAATCCCAGCGTCCCATATGGTCCCCATGCCTGCCAGGAGTTATTTCTGAGCAGAGAACCAGGAGTAACCCCTGAGCACCACCCGGTGTGACCCAAAAAAAACCCCAAATTTTTTTTCTGATCACCTACACACAAAAAATGTCAAATTCTGCCAGAAAAATAATATAAGACATTTTCCTTGTATGTGACAATGGTAGGTGTAACTCTGGTTCAAATCCATGTAACACATAATGATCCCCTGAGCACTGCCACAGGTTAATCCTAAATACCTCTGGGTATGACTCAAAAAACGAAAACAAAAAACAGAAAGTAAAAATTCTGTCTAGTAGCAAATAAGCTTCTGCTGTCCTAGATAATGCACAGCATAACTGAATAGAAAAGAGGAGCTATATTAGCACTGAAATAACTTAATTCAATGTCCATTAGTACAGACTGGTCTGTAGATTCCAAGAAAGGGAGTAGTTGAGGTAGAGTGACATATCAGCTTCAAATTTTTTCAAATATCTCATAGGGCCAGAACAATACTGCAGAGGGTAGAGTATGTATTTGCCTTGCTCCAGGCCAATCTGGGTTCCATCTCCAGAATCTCCTATGGGCTCCCAAGCCTACAAGGAGTAATTTCTGAATACAGGGCCATGAGTAACCTAAGGGCCATCAGGTGTGGTGACCTCCCCCCAAAAATATTTCATGCAATTAAGGAACATATAAAGCACATACATTGCAGGTACAGAAAAATGGTGGAGTACCATCATCAAGGCCTCACTACTGAGGGTGTGTTTTTAATATGGGAATGAAGCTTAAGCACAATAGAGGTCAAATAGGTTCTAATGCCTCTTTATTTGCCCAACCAGGAACTTGGGGTTCTTATCAGTACAAAACTCTACTTAAGGTTCTTTATCCCTATCAAATCCAAGAGAATATTTATAAGGTAGTTTCTCCAGGGAGAAATGGTCCAATCCTTCCAACTACAAAGTTCCAGTGTATTTTAGCTTTGTTTGCCTTCATTTTAGTGTCCTAAATGTTTAGGGTAGTGGATGTAAAAATAAGACATAAAGTTGCAAAAACCTCTAACACTCCTATCTCTATCAAAGTTAGATATAAACACAGAGAAAAATAATCCACAACTCCACAAATGAATAAATAATTCAGTCATGAACAACCGCATTAGGGGATAGGTCAGTTTTATTCATAAAAAAAATTTAGGACAAAAGACATGAAATTATTTATGAAACACCAACTATGCGTCAAACATATATACCTGTTACCTATTTAACTCCCCAAACCACCAGATGAGTGGGCTTTTGAAAGTGAAAAGACGAAACACTGAGAAAAGTTCACTGGACTCTGGTCACATGATAAGGAACAATTTTTTTCAGACTCTGTTTTGAGAAAGACATTTGCTGTTTGTTCTTCTGGCTATGCAACAATAATGTTTTGGTTTGGGTTTTGCTACCATTTTTGCCTCTCAACAATTCTATAGCTTTGTCAAAAAAAAAAAACTGTTCCTTTCCATTGTAAAACTACCCCCACTTCAATATTTGAAAAAAGATCAAAGTATACATGCAATCCTTCCATCCATCATTAGTATGTCCTTCTGATTTCTTTTTTTAGTCCAATCTTCCTAATCCATTTAATAGCCAAATTAAGTAGTAGGTCAACAAGTAATATGGTAGAATTATGTAGATAATATAAATGTAAATGTAGATAATGTAAATCTCATGTAAAATTGTAATAGTAGGTAATTGGAGAAGGTAAAAAAAATCTGAGTTGTGGATAAGAAGCAAAATCTCTTAAAGGAAAGTTTAAGAAGTTACAGTTACACAGAGGGTCAAAAGTTATTATGAGGCTTGAAGGACTGGAAGATTGACCCAAGGTAAGTAGTTTGTATATGTAAATATTTTCAGTAAATGGAACACATATATGTATATTGCTGCCTCCATAATTTAAGGAAAGTTAAAATCATAGGTCCGCTGGGCTCCCCCAGTGCAGATGGCTGAGTAAAGACCTCAGAGGTCACTTCCTTGAAAAGTGAGGTTGGTATTTCTCAAGCTTAGTATTAGTTTCAAAAAATACTTGCAAACATATATTTGACCTAATAATAATCTCCCTACTGTGATAAAAATGTATATAGTTGAACATTTAATTCCAGATGACAAAAATTAGTGCATACAAATATGGCCTTGATTAAATATTACTTTTACTTGGGAAAATCAGCATCAAGAGAAATATAAAAATAACTTTGTAATTCTCAAAGTAAAGTTAATCTTTTAAAAGACATTCTGCTCAGATGAAAGAAGCTCTTTGTAGAACACCTGGCAAATTTGCTGATCTTTTAATTTATATCAGAATTGACACCCAAGGTTCAGCCTAGAAGTAAAATACTTTGAAAGTTTGCCCAAGAGAAGCCTCTGGCTCAACTCCCCTCTCTCTTTTAATTGGAACTTATCATTCAGAAGATTTGTAACCCACACTAAAGGCCTGTGAATTGTATATTGTGAAGAAACTTGTAGATCAAATAGTATGTACGGATAAGCTTGGGGCTGGAGTGATAGCACAGCGATAAGGCATTTGTGTTGCATGTGGCCAACACAGAACAAACCCCAGTTCAAATCCCAGCATCCCTATGGTCCCCCAAGCCTGCCAGGAAGAACTTCTGAGTGTAAAGCCAGGAGTAACTCCTGAGCACCACTGTGACCCAAAAACAAAAACAAAATAAAGTACAATTTTTTTAACCTTGCAAGAAAGCATAGGTAGGCAGTCTCTCACATGTAAAATTTATGTTTAAATATATCCCTGTAGCATTCAAAACAGATACACAATTATGATCCACCACAACTGTGTCTCCTTCCTTCCCTGAAACCTGCACCCACTTTCCTGAGGGGCCCAGAAAACTCCCTGAAGTGTCCGGACTAGGAGGCCACAGCAATATATAACTATTACTATTAAAAGCCAGTGCATTGTTCATATGTGCTGCCTGGGCCCATGAACATAGCCCCTGCATGTACATGCTGCCTGCATCTTCCCACTTAAAACGTGTACTTTCCTACTTCCATAATAGGTTGTGGAACTGTGCTCTCTCCACCTTTAAATAAGCCTGTATTCTCTCTTAAGCTTATTACTCTCTTCTTCCTTCCTTCCGTCCTTCCTATCCTCTCCCTTTTTTAGGTACCTTCCAATAAAACTTGCTTTAACTAAAAAAAAAAAAAAAAAAAAAATCAATGCATAGAGCTGGAAAGAGATAGTGCAACCCTGAAGATGTTTGCTTTACTGGTTTTGATCCTCAGTGACACTTGAGTCCTCGACTGGAATGATCTCAGAGACTGAGCACAGCAGGATGCGAACAACAAAATATCGCTCACTCTAAACACCAGACTATTCCTTTCCTGACTACTTGATCTGGGGACTGTAATCACAGATTATTTCTATATGTAATCAGAGATCCAAGATCAAAGAGCAGAGAAGTTAAATGGTGGCCTATTTTCTTTCCTGAAAAAAAAAAAAAGCTAACAATTTAGAAAATTGCATATACTAAATAATTTAAGAAATTGCATTTCCTAGGGCCAGAGATAGCATGGAGGTAAGGTGTTTGTTTGCCT
>PVKC010001438.1:20075-50710 GCA_004027635.1 Crocidura indochinensis
AAAAAAAAAAAAAATGCAAGACTGCCTTCATTCCCTAACTTACGTGAACAGTTTCCTTCCTCTAAACCTTATGAAGAGTCCAGTGGAGGATCGAAACCGGCAACAGACAACCCACACAACTTGTCTTGCACTGAGAGACCAAGGAAAGACCCCTAGTCCAACACGGAGGATACTCTAAAATGCACAGCAGCGAAGTGGGCGGAGCCTGACGCTGTGACGAAAGCGGAAGCCGGAAGTCGCGCTTCCCAGGAGGCTGTGCGCGCGTCAACATGCACTTCCGGGGAGCCATGAGAATTCCGGGTAACTTAGGTCCAGTCACAGCACTTGCAACTCACAACCTTCATGGATCACTCCAAACTGTAGCCCTGTTCCTTTTTGGACGCTCTTCTATTGGCCAAGAGCGCTGAGGCTGTTTACATTTTTAAAAAAAAAGCCCGTCAGGGGGCGTGGCTTCGGGACCGGAAGTGCACCTGGTTGCCTAGGCGACGCTGGTCCAGGTCCTGATGCTCGGGCTCCTGCTCGTCCTGCATCCAGCTCCAGCGAGCGACTTTGCTCAGGACCAGGGACCTCAAGGCCCCAGGCTTCCCTGCAGCTCCAACTTAGGTGAGCGCGTCCAGTCCCATTGTTCCTTACCAGCTCCCCCGGGCCTCCAGATGGACCCCAAAGTCCAGGATCTTTCCTCCCACTTCCCCAGGTTTTGCACCTTGCTTTTTCTATGCTCTTTGAGCACAGCTCTTTTTTGACTTTTTTTTTTTCCCTATTAGTAGGCGCTTATAATGGTCTCTAGTATGTGCAAAGAAGGTAAGACAAAACAAGGGAGATTTATGTGGTATTGGGTACCCCAGTAAACTCCTCCAGTTGTTTTGTTTTAAGCAAAGTTTTTGTTTTCCTTGTTTTTCATATTGCTTTACTTTTATTTTGTTTCTGTTTTTTTGGGCCACACCCGACAATGCTCAGGGGTTACTCCTGACTCTGCTCTCACAAATCTCTCCTGGCAGGCTCAGGGGGATCTTATGGGATACTAGGGATCGAACTCGGATCCATCCTGGGTTGGCCATGTGCAAGGCAAAAACGCCCTACCACTGTGCTAATTGCTTTATTTTTAATTTGGTGTGTGGGGAGTGCAGTTGATAGCTCATTATCAAAATTGCAATATAATGCCTAGGAAAAATTTACATTCCTTTAAAACAAAAAGTTTACAGAGTATTATCCCTGGTGTTTTTCTTCCTTCCAGATTGCTCTCAAAGCAGCTAAGAGTTACCTCTTAATTCTTCTGGACTTTTCTGGCAGCATGTCCCTTAAGCAGCATTTTCTAAGGTAACAGCCAAGAGAATTTGATTGGCTGGTACTCAGCGAGAAGGACGGTAAGCAAAGATCTACAAACGGTAGATTGAAACCAGATTGAACAAGACCTTTAAAAGTGTGCATACGAGTCTGGGTTTTATCCCGAAAACTGGTAGTTCTCAATAGTGAATATGCATTAGGAACACTTGAGCTTTTATAAATATGGTGTCTTCATCTCACCTTCAGAAACAGTACAACAGCTGGTAGAATGATGGCAAGATTGATAATTAGTATTGCCTATGCAGCAAGTTACAGAAAACCTTAAGTGTGTAGTCATGGTGCACAGCCGAAGTATAAATAAACAAATGATGTTCTAAATTGCTACTTTTTACTTTATTATTACTTTGTGAAAAGTAAAAAGTAAATTGATGGAAACTTATTGCTGTGAAACAAACTGTGTAGGCTATTTTGTCTTTATTTACAAAGCAGTTGCAATAAAATGAATACAACTTTCAGAACAACTGATTTCTCTTTTAAATTATACGTCCCTAAATATTTTATTTACAAGTACTAACTGATAATCCTTGTAAAAGACAAATAATTCACACAAGTTGAACATTCAAATATCAAGTATTGATAGTTTTATAGTAATGAGATATATTTGTCATGATTTTGTTAAATCCCTTCAAAATTGTAGGAAAGTGGAAAGAAAGTGGTAGGCTTTTGTTCTAATGTGCTTAGTAAAATAAGTATCAAAGTAAGCAGTAACAAATTAACTTTGTATGGGGCCAGTGCGGTGGCACTAGAGGTAAGGTGTCTGCCTTGCCAGCGCTAGCCTAGGAAAGGACTGCGGTTTGATCCCCCGGCATCCCATATGGTCCCCCAAGCCAGGAGCGACTTCTGAGTACATAACCACGAGTAATCCCTGAGCATTACAGGGTGTAGCCCAAAAACAAACAAACAAAATTTACTATGTATTAGTATGGCCAGTATGAATTGGTCTCTTACATATAAGGTCTAAATTAAGTAGATTTTGAGAAAACAATAAGGATACTCCTAAAAAATCTGGAATTGAGCTTCCATTTGCCTCAGCAACTTCATTGCTTGTAAGATATCCCAAGAGCCCAAACAAAATGGAGAAAAGGTATTTACACACCTATGTTTCTTGTAGCACCATCCACATCCAAAATCTGGAAACAGTACATGTATTCAAGAATAGAGAACTGAGGTCTGGAAAGTGGTAGGCCACTTGCCCTGTGTAAGCTGATCTGGGTTCCATTCTCCAAACCCAGCAGGAATGATTCTTGAGTGCAGAGCCAGGAATACCCCTGAGCACTTCTGGGTATGGCCCCCAAACCAAAATAAAAATTAATTTTAAAGATATATGATTAGATAAAGAAACTCTGCTATATATACAATGTATATATACAACATATCTATACAATGTAGATACGTTGTATATATAAAATGACATATTATTTGGTCATAAGAAACAATGAAGTCATATAGTTTGCTGCTACATGGAAATACCTGCAAAGTATCATGCTGAGTGAAGTTAAAGAGAGACTGACACACAATGATCATCTCATATGTGCTATGTTAAGGATATGTTAATTTCATAAACTTTATATATATACATATATATATGTATATATACATATATATACATTTATATATATACATATATATATATATATATAAAATCTTCCCAAATGAATTTGTGGTGATTTTAAAAAATACATGTAAGAACAAAAGAAGAATAGGATAAATATATCAGGATTGTGTGTTTCCTCTGATCAAAACCCCAATCTAAACTAGATGAAATCAAGTAAACAAAAGTGTATTTTTTTGGCTTAAATTACTGCAAAATATAACAGTAGGGTTGGTGTCAGTAATACATTTAACCAGTCAGTCAAATAATGTAATCAAAGTCTTGGTTTTCCTGACCTACCTTCTAAACTTTCTAAATGTTATCTTTGTACCCTACATGCATTGCCTGATACACAGCTTCAAATTTCCAGGGGAAAAAATACAATCTAAATCAGATATTTTCAAATTCTACAAATGGAAGACTTCATATGATACGGAGGTTAGCCGTATTTTCTCCTTAAGCATTTTAAATTATAACAAGAAAGTGTGTGTTTATTTTGAGAGCACTAGTTTGCATAACTAAGGATTAAGTGTCAAGCTGCATTTCAGTTAAGACTTCTTGCTCGATAAATCGGCTTATGCTGTGTTTACTAAGTGCAATATTACGTTGACATGATTTTCACAATACTCTAAGTCTTGGTTAATTTTTGAGTACATATTTATTCTCATTCTCCTCATTAAGGTTCCTGTAATGTATTTTTTTAATCTAACTTCCAGCGAGCTTTTGAATATTTGAGTTACATCATGGGATTGCTAGATAGACTTTCATGCTTGCTTGGTCTAAAGAAGAGGGAAGTACATGTTTTGTGCCTTGGGCTGGACAATAGTGGCAAAACAACAGTCATTAACAAACTTAAACCTACAAATGTAAGTATCTTTGTTATATTATCTGTTTGTTTTTTATACCATCTATGATCATCTCTTACTAATTTTTGTAGAAGTAATAAATACCAATAAGCCATTATTTTCCATGTACTTTATGCATATATATAGAGATATTTATTTCTTAAGCTGGTATATTGTTCTTGTCTTTTTTTCTGAAAGAGCTTTCACAGATTTCCTAAATATCTTCACTAGGGTTTTCTTTTTGTTTTTTGCTTTTCTTTTGTATACAGAGCATCCTTTTTTTGTTTGTGTTTTTTTTATTGGAGTTGCAGGTCATAGTGAAAGGATGAAAGGTGAATTGTTACACCAAGTTACCAAGTTCTGTATATAATTATTTTTCAAAAGAGTGTGATGTGAAGCTCAGTAGTAGTAAGCAAGACTATGTTTTAGTCGATTTAAGTGGGAAATAATGAACACTGTTAAAAACTTAAAGTCATATCTAACTAGAACATTCAAAACATCATACAAAAATTTGATTTGCAAATCTAAAGAAAATGTGCATAATTATAGACTAACTCATTTAGAGACTTCTTTTTTTCTCATTTAAGTAATCAGAGAAGGAATTCCAGCGCTGATAACATAGTTTATACGACTGCATGGACATGCGAGGTTTAGACTTGTTCCTATTCTGCCATTTTTCATGCCTGATTTCTGTCGTCAGGATTTCCACATGGTCATATTAACTATAACACCAATTTTCTGCTTCACAGGAAGGAAAAGTTCTGAGTAAATCATGCTTACTACATCTTCATGCTAAATAAATCCTCTATAAAGAACTTACCCACCAGCCCCATTTAATGACCTCACTAGGTATCCCTATCTGTAAATAAGACAGGATTTTTTTCAAGGCAGTACATAAAATTATTTGCTGCTTCCAAAGATAAAAGGGAATCCTACAATTATGAAAGAAAGAGAAAATAGATATTGAGTTAGATGACTTTCAGAGTTGTATTGTGAAGTACATTTTATATATATATGTGTGTGTGTGTGTATATAGTATATTTTAAAAGTCATTATTTAAAGAAAATGCATGGTAAAGTAATAACATAGACCACTTATAATGAATAAAAATTATTGGAAATAGTGCATCTCAAAGCAGCAATTAAAGGTAAAGATTATTGTTTCCAAATAAGTGTTTCAGTTTGACATAATAAAAACCACTACTATCCACTTTATTTTGCAACAGGTTCGTTTTTAATGCTTTTTGGGTAGAGATTCCCCTTCTTTATTTTCTGTCATTATTCTCTTCTAGATGGATGAATTTCCAATGTAAAAATAATTACATTGCGGTGTATTTTTAGGCGGGAATTAGTTTGAGGCAGCTGGCATAAAAAGTTAAAAGTGGATGTTGGAGGTAATTTAAGTGTTTTATGGGGCTTCTCAGATGAATTGGGAATAGACTGAGATATACATGCTGAAATCAAAGATTAAAAAAACCATAGTAACAGCTTTATGGAAAAGATTGGTATTTGAGATCATGATATATAGCTGGCCAGGGAATAAGGCTGACTAACACTTTTAAGTAATCAGGTGATACAAATAGCTCAAGGTGTTGAGAACTCTTTGTAGGCAGGGGGCCCTTTTTTCATTCCAAAGCACCAGTTGGTCTCTGAGCTCCACCAGGAATGAACCCCTGAGCATTGCCAGATGTTGACCACAAAATCCAGAGATAGGAAAAGATTCATCTCCTATAATCTCAAGGTTTCCTCTTTCAGGAAAGCTCCTGCCCTCTATTTTTACTTCGCACTTAGAACAAATCTTCCTCTCCTTTTTCTCCCCATTTTCCTCTCTCCTTTCCTTCTCGCTCTTCTATTTTTCTTCTCCCTCTCTCCTCTTATACTTATCACACATTCTCTCTCAATCTTTGATAAAGAAGTTCATTCTATAGAGTAAGTGAACGATTCATTTTCTTCCCATGGAGAGAAATAATTTTGGGATGGAGATAGATCAAAGAGAAAGGTCATTGCAATGGAAATTTCTATATGGAAGCATAAAAATAAAGATTCTTCCTTATTAAAGAAAGACTATAAGAACAATTTAAAGACCCCACATTTAATATAGTCTATTTCCTTGCTTAAGTGTTATAAGAAAATGTCTTGAAAATGTCTTCCTTAAAAGGAAGGTTGAGCATCCTTTCCACCTGGCTGGGGAACAAAATTGAATTTAAAAAACAAGTGATGTGTGTTAAAAATATGCCTTGGTCAATAGTCAGTTCAGTGCATTAGCTCCATATCAACTAGCTGATAAGAGAGTCTCATACTGGTATCACCTGCCTTCTGAGATTATTAAGACCTATGTTTAGGTAATTATGGTATAAGTTGTCGCAAATAAGTACAAAAGATTAGAACCAAAGCAATAGTCAGTTAGTTCAGCTAGGACTAACCGTACTCAAGTTGACAGAAATAGCATTCAAAATGCAAATAGAAATTATAACTATAGTCTCCTATGATTTCAAAGAACATCGTGCTAGTCTGTCCCACGATATGGTCATTACATAGCTAGAAGCTTATTGGATATGGACAGTAAATGCTTTCTTTGCTATACGTTATTGGTCTTTAAAAGACACTTGCTCTATTTTTTTATCTTAGTGCTATAAAATAATTAAAAGGCATTTTAGGCAGGTATAAAAACTACTGATTAATGATATAAATAAACTCTAACACTTTGTGACACAGTCTCTATTCAGAGAACTGTGAACTGGGACAGAAAGCAGGAGTATTTTTAAGGGCAAGTTTAATGAATAAAGAATAGAAAAATAGATACCTTATTAACTTTAATTACATAGTTACCCTTTGGGTAACTATTTATTTATATAAATAAATTTATTTATTTATATAAATAAATTATATATTTATAATTTATACACAGTGATCCTATTTTAAGTATTGTGATTTTATTGAGTCTTATTGTCTCCCTAGTGGCATTTTTCTACAGTAGGAAATTTGGCATGTTCTTTTTTAACCTGGGAACATTCATATTTGGTGATTTCAGTTTTCCACTTTGTCTTTTCTTCTAAAGGCTCAATCTCAAGATATAGTTCCAACAATAGGATTCAACATAGAAAAATTCAAATCTTCCAGGTAATCTAATTTATTTGCTACTAAAATAATTTGTGATTGAAGAATTATAGTATTAGAACTACTTAATCGCTTCTTCTATTCTTATAGAAAGTTCTTTGTTTTTCAGAAGCTCCTGTACTTTAAAATATTTGTAAAATTATTATTTGTAAAAATAAATATTTTAATTATTATTAGACAAATTAATCATCTCACTATAAGACATCTTATTTGCAATTTATTGAAAAATTAATTTATAATCAAACTAATGCCACTACTTTATTAAATTTATTAAAAAGAGCTTGTTTTTATTACATATTCAAGTGTAGTTTCTCTGAAATTTTTACTATTTAAGTAGAATTAACTTGAACAGTAGTTTTTGATGTAGTCTTGTTTTTTGTTTTATAGTTTGTCTTTTACAGTGTTTGACATGTCAGGGCAAGGAAGGTACAGAAATCTCTGGGAACACTATTATAAGTAAGTATGTTTATGAATGTTGATTGGGGAGTGTGTGTGTGTGTGTGTGTGTGTGTGTGTGTGTGTGTGTGTGTGTGTGTGTGTGTGTTATCAGCTGATTAGTTGTATTTTGAGAGCATCTCTCATATTTAACAAGGAGGCCTAGATTCACTCTTGACATTCATTGGCCAATCAGGTAGCAGTTTAGTGTGCTAGCCTGAAAATACAGTTTCTGTGCAAGGGGCCTCCAGGGCTACACCTAGTGATGCTCGGAGGACCATGTCTTTGAAGATTATAAACAGTCTAGATAACATCTTGCTATATAAAAAGTGTTTGTCAGAGCTCATGTTTCCTTAGAATAGATTTCAGAAAATAAATTACTGGCTCAAAGGTGATTGCACATTTTTAAAACTCTTGATAGGTATTTCCAGTAAAACTGTTTTTTAATTCTCTAGTGTATGATGATGTGCTTTGTTTTTGGGGGGCCTGATCAGTGGTGCTCAGGATAGTTTAAAGGCCTAAAGATGTGCTGCAGGTCTGGCACTGAAGTTCCAGGGATAACCTGCTTACAACAATATTCCCAATGGTACTTGAGGGCCTCCAGGAGTACAGCCAGAGGTAGTTGGGGGACCTCATGGTGATTTGACCAGGCATCGAACCTGAGCCCTTCACATGCCAGTCTTGTGCTGTAACCTCTGCACTATCTCTTAGTGGGGAGGTTGTTTGTCTTGTATGCAACCAACTTGTGTTTGATCTCCTGCATTCACTTGCTTCCCTGAGCCTGCCAGGAATAATTTCTGAGCACAGAACCAAAAGTGACCCCAAGTGTTGCTAAGTGTGGCTCCAACCCCCCCAAAAAAAGGACATAGGATACTTAGAATATATATATACATGTAATATATATATATATATATGTAATCGTTATCTTCTAATTTTCTCTTTTATGTTATACAGAGATGGACAAGCCATTATTTTTGTAATTGATAGTAGTGATAGATTAAGAATGGTTGTGGCCAAAGAAGAACTTGATACTCTTCTGAATCATCCAGGTATGTGTTGTTTTTCATTGCATGGCATCTCTGCTTTGGGGCTTTGTTTATACTAAAAAGCATTGCTCTTATTCTGTGCCTTTTAATTTAATTTTTCAATTTAAAAGTACTAATTATGAAAAAATGTGTATATTTACAAAAACTTACATCATTTTTTTCTGTTTTAAAGTTTTTACATTTTTAACTTTTTACCTTATTCCCTCCAAAAGATATACTCAGATTAAACATAAGAGTTGAGTTATTTTCACATATTTACTCATGTAACAATTCTCCTTATCAAGAAACAATTTCTTTACCCCAGAAAGAATTCTGCTTTGTCTGCTATACTGTTTTTCAAAGAAGAGGAAATTCCCACATTAAAGAGGGGCATAGAGGTCTCAGGTGCAAATAGGATGTACTTACTGATAGTTCACATAAAGATGATTTTGATTTTGGGGAGTGAGGGCAACTAGTGTTTTTTTTTTTTTCTGATAAGGTGATAATAGGCATGTAAGTTTGGCTCTGAGATGCTAGCTTTCTCACATGTTTCTTTGTTTTTAGTGTAATCATTTAATGGCTTATAAACATCAAATAATTGTGTTTACTTTTTTTTATACATTCTATTTTTCTCAGCTCCAGAATAAATTCCATTTATATTACATAGTTAAATGGAAAAAGTACACCAAGGAATTTGGATGCTAGTCTGCAAACTAGTGTTAGTTGGTACGCAAAAATGCTAGGTTTATTAGCTACCAGTACTGGTGCTGGTTCACTGGTATAGAAAAGTTGGAAACCACTGATTGTTATAGCATATAAAAATAATGGAGGATCAAAGAATAATAATTTGGGATAAAAGGAAGTCTTTCTAACTCTTATCAAATTTTATTTTTTAATTTTATTTTTATTTAAAGCATTGTGATTTAGAGTTATTCATAGTTAGTTTTAGACGTACAATGTTGCAGCACCAATCCCACCACCAGTGTCAACCTCCCTCCACCAATATTCCCGGAATCTATCCCATACCCTCCTTTGTCCCCACCCGCCTTTTCTTGGCATCATTATAGGCACTTTTTTCCATTTGATTGTTACATTTTGGGTTTCATGAGTTCATTGTGTACTACGTGATTTAGATACTAAGTTTTGTCCTTAACACCACTCATGAACTGAGTCCCCTTGGCCCCTGTCTTCATTATTTCACATTAGTCTTTCTCATCCACTCAATTTCTTTTCTTTTCCTCATTATACTCTGAGGCCAGGAGTGGTCTAGACAACCTCCATTTAAATCATTCATTCCTTCATGCAGTTATTCTGAATATCACGTGTAAGTGATATCATCTTGTATCCTTTTGGCATACTTAACATAATATCTTCAAATTTTATACATGTTATAGCAAATTGCATTAATGCATCCATTCCTTATAGCTAGCTATATAGTATTCCATTGTATATATGAACCACATCTTCATGATCCAGCACTCACCTGTTGTTGGGCATCTAGATTGATTCCAACTCACAGTTATTGTACTGGATGCTGCAATGTATAGTATTGTACAAATGTCCTTTTGAATGAATGTTCTTTATTCAAAAGTTCACCAAAAGTGGGGTCGTTGGGTCATATGGTAGCTCGATTCAGAGAAACCTCCATTCTGTTTCCATAGCGTTGAACCTGACAACATTTTCACTAGCAATGGATGAGAGTTCTTTTTTCACCACATCCCTGCCAACACAGATTTTTCCCAGTATTTTTGACATGAGCCATCTTCATTGGTGTAAGGTTCTTTTCTAATCATAAGAGATGATTTTTCAGGTGCCTAATGGCCATCTGTTGACTTTCCTTAGAGAGGTATCTATTTTCTCTCCTCATATTTACGGGGTTTTTAGATTTGCTGGAATTAATCATTGCGAGTACTTTGTATATCCTAGATATCAACACTTTAATTAATGTGTTGAGTACAAATATTTTCTCCCACTCAGTTTTAGCCCATGTTTCTATTTATATACAGAAACTTTTTGTTTGTTTGTTTTGTGCCACACCCTGTGACACTCAGGTGTTACTCCTGGCTATTCACTCAGAAATCGTTCCTGGCTTGGGAGACCATATGAGACGCTGGGGGAATGGAATCATGATTCATCCTAGGCTAGTGCAGGCAAGGCAGATGCCTTACCGCTTGCATCACTGCTCTGGCCCCGATATACAGAAACTTTTTAGTTTGATGTAGTCCCATTTGTTCAGATTTGATCATGTAGCCTTTACCATTAACATCATATTGTCAAAAACTCCTTTGAAGTGTAGGCTTTGGAGCATTCTGCCTATGTATTCTTCAGTGTATGTAATTTATAGATTTGGGTTGTTCTCAAGATCTTTGATAAACTTTGACTTTGATGAGATATAAGATATGGATCCAGCTTTAATCTTATATGTGGTTATCCAATTATCCCAACACCATTTGTTGAAGACACTATCTTTTTTCTATATTCTATTCTAGACTCCTTTGTCCAAAATTAGTTGACCATATGCTTGGGGGTTAACAGCAACAAAGTTTAAAAGAAAACATTGATAAATATGACTGTATTCATAATGCAGTTATGATGTAGTTATTTCAGGCATTAAAACTTAAAACACTAGTCCCTCCACCAGTGTCCCCAGTTCTCCATTGCCCTACGCCACCCCAAATATTTACTTCATATTGTTTGTTACAACACAAAGACAAATGAAATGATCAAAATTCTGATCTATATGAGTCAGTTTGAAATAATGGTCACATCTCTCAGTATTGTTACTAAAGTCATTGAACATTTACTAGGATGTGGTCTGTGCTGGTTGAGCCTTCTGTCTTACTGTGTAGGCTCATTGAGCTCAGTGGTCTTCTCTGAAATTTTCCCATCAGGTTTGCTCTAATACTAATTGACACTATGCAAATTTCAGGTGCCACACTGCCACAAGTGTTCATGCTGTCCAGCATCTGTAGCTCTAGAACAAATTCGGTGGTTTGGCAATTTGATAAGATGAAGTTGTGGAGGTGGGGTGTTTCTGTAAGAGGATGTCAGGTGTGGCAGTAGGCTTCTGTGATTTCAGGAAAAATGAATAATATTCCTCCCATTCATATTAAAAAGCCCCCAGAGTTTCAGCCTAGCACAGACTACTTAGGAATAGTCAGCAGCCATCATATTCTTTTCTTTTTTTTTTTCTCTGCCAGGAAGATCACCACAATGAATCTAAAGCTGGAGGCACTGCCATGGTATAACCCTGGTGGCTCCCAGCCCCACTAGACTAACCCCCAGGGCACTGCCCTTAGTATTGTCAGGGCTGCCTGAATACCCAATACTACATCACAAGAAGTGACTGGCAAAACCCGAAATTCCCAATTGTTGTGTATTTGGGAGCCATACCCCTTCGCAGTGTTCTGAACTTCTGGAGGGGCATTGGGGACCTTATGGAGTTGCCTGAATCAAAACTGGGTCAATTTGATACAAAGCAAATGCCTGCTTGCTGTTCTATCCCTCTCTGCATGTTGTTGTTTGTATAAGTATGTAAAATACTGTATTAAAAGATGCCAAGAAACAGATACTGTGCATTGAAAAGAGCTAGTAGGAAGAGAGGAGAGAGATCATTGTACAGTATAATATTTGAGTTTTCTAAATTTTGAACAGTTTAAGTGTATTGGATTCAAAACTGAAAAATTTCCCAAATACTCATAATCTTGTAAATTGTCTTATCTGTATTATCTACAATACTGTGACTAAAACCAAATTCAGGGCCCATTTTATTTTTTTTATATTTTAATTTGCAATTTATCTCCCGTCTATTGGTAGTAAAAAGGAGACAGAAAATACCTTGTAGCTGCAGCTCAGAAACTACTAGAACCCCCTCACCAATTATCTTCATTTTAAAGCTGAGAGTAGTTACACTTTTAAAGGAATGTTTTAAATTATCTTCCTGCTCAATTCTTGACACCATGCCCTAAAATGTATATAAATGTATGATGTAAGCATAAGAGATTCAAAAATAGCCTTAGCGAATTTCAACTGTAAGTAGGAGAGGTGGACCCTAAAACCGTGAAGTATGATGATACTTTTATTTTCTCTTTCAGATATTAAGCACCGCCGGATACCAATCTTATTCTTTGCAAACAAAATGGATCTTAGAGATGCAATGTCATCTGTAAAAGTGTCTCAGTTGCTTTGTTTAGAGAACATCAAAGATAAACCCTGGCACATTTGGTAAAGCTTCTTTATTTACTTTTTGTTTTATTCAAAAACAAATCTCCAAACTAATACTTAAATTATTTTTTAAGAATAGAAGTACAATGGTATTGTCTGATTTGCATTTTAATATGTGTGGCTGTAAATATAATGCATGTATGTATATGTGTTTATAAAACTTCCAATATTTAAGTCTCATAGTAATCATATAAAGTCAGTGGTAATTTTCCCCTAAAGATAAGTTTTAGACAATGATAAATATAAAGTTATGTTTGAAATCTACTGGAAATTTTTTGTATTGGACCATACCTAGCAGTACATAAGCGTTATTCCTGACTCTGTGGTCAAGAATTACTCTTCATGGTACTCAGGGGACCAGAGGTGGTCCTAGGATCAAACCTGTGTTTGGTACATGTAAAGCAGTACCCATTGGTACTATTGTTATTGGTATTATTGCTCCGACCGTACAGGAACTTATTTAAATCTAATATTTCATCAGGGTTATAGTGATAGACATAACTCTTATGAATATCACATTATTTTATGAAGTTATTTTATCCTATGGTTAACTTAAAATCTAAGTCAAAGATTCCCAGTAAATTCTATCGATTCATTAAGAATTGGACTGACTGTGGTAAGAAGCTTGCCACAAAGAGCAGAGTACAATAGATGAGAGAAGAGTCTCCTATGAAAGGGACATGTATGGTAGGTAGCCCTTCATTAACAATAGTATAAACCACAGTTTCAAAAAGAGGAGAGAGAGAGAGAGAGAGAGAGAGAGAAGTAAAATGCCTTCCCCAGAAGCAGGTGGGGGAGGGTAGGTAGGAGGAAAGAGGGCAGCAGGGAAGGTGAGACTGCTGACATTGGAGGTGGGAAATACGCACTAGTGAAGGTTGTTGTATATTGTATGACTAAATCATAAAAAATTTTATCTGTGGGGAAAAAAACTAGCATGAACAACCTTGTAACCATTGTATTTAAATTTTTAAAAAGTTTTTTTAAAAAAAGAGTTGGACAGAATACGTTAGACTGTACTAAAAAGACTTTTTCATTACTGTTCAAATAATTCAAAGTATGTGTTTTCAATATATGTCTTAATAAAATTTCTGGAATAGTAATATTTATTGCTGTACTTTTCTAAATGTTTATTAAAGTTGTGAATGATTTACCCATGTCTTCTAAGCACTCTTTTATATGTCCCATTCACTTTCAGCTCAGTTAAGTATTGAATATATTAAATCAACCATGTAACTACTCAAATTATTAAATTGACTTTTGACAGAATTTTACTGATTAGTCCTTCTAGTAATATAGTCTAATGAAACTGTATTCTTGGGTTCTTACTTCAGTGCCAGTGATGCCATAAAAGGAGAAGGATTGCAAGAAGGCGTGGACTGGCTTCAAGGTACACCACAAAATACTGTGCATCTTCAGCTATAGTTTCCTTTCTACTCACATTTTTGTTACCTTTTAAAGTTTTAATTTTTATTGTTTTTATTATATCATTGCTTTTTTCCTTTTGTTTCCATTTACTTCTGCTTGCAGAAAAAACAATACAGTAAGTATCTAATGTTTGTTTACTTCTGTTATAGTTTTCTGAAGGACTTCATTCTATCTTTATAGTTATGTTCATATGCAACTTTACAAGACATTTTAATTTATGATGCAAACTTCTATCAGATCTAGATAGATCTAGATATATCTTCTATCAGATCTAGATATCAGAATATCTAGAATATCAGTTGACATTTGGGGCAAATTTCATTATTGTCAATAATGAAAAGAAGTGAGTGTTTTGTTTGTTTTCTTGTGCTACACATGGCTGTGCCCAGGGCTTACTCCTGACTCTGAATAGGAATCATTTCTGGAGGCTTGGGGGACAATATGAATGGTAGGGATCAAAAACAGGTGGGGAGTGTGCAAGGCAAATTCCACCTGCAGTACCTACCAGCTCCTCTCACTCATTCTTTCTATATACCTAAAACATGCCCATTTTTAGCTTATCCTCTCTTCTTTATTTGGACCATTTAAAATAGGATTAGTTAATTACATAATTTCAAACATCACTTCCTCATTTTACAGTACTTGTTATATGATTCAGAATTGTTACTTCCTTAAGGTCGTGTGTGTGTGTGTGTGTGTGTGTGTGTGTGTGTGTGTGTGTGTGTGTGTGTGTGCTTTTTTTTTCCTTAGATATTGCACTGAGGCAAGAATTCCTCAGGCATTTAAGAAAAGCAGAGGACAAGAAATGAGATGGCCAGATATAGTAGAAACTTCTTTATTTTTGGTTTTGGCCACATCCAATTGTGCTCAAGCTTACTTCTGGCAGTGCTTGAGAACCAAAGGGGTTGCTGGGAATTGAACCTGGGTTGCCCTTGTGCAAGGTAAACACCATACTATTCAACTATCACTCTGGCCTCAGATGAGACGTTTTAATGAAACATTCTCTTACTAATCATGCTTTACTTTTTTTTTTTTTTTTTGCCCTCTCAAAGGGTACACCAGACCCTGGGGTAGTCAGGATTACCTTAGCACAGAGAAGAGTACCAGGAATTAAACTCAGTGACTCAGGTTTTCCCTGAGCATTTCCTAAACTATTGAAACATTTTCTAGTTCATTTATCCTTGCAAATACCTAACAGTTGAGCTTTCAGGATAGAATGCATTTACAGGCGAATGCTTTAAGCCCTAGGTTTTAAATACTCTCGATGATAGTACTGAATGAAAACGAGTGAAAACTTTGACAACACTAAAATGTTTCTGAACTCTTTTTTCTTTTTTTTCTTTTTTTTTTGGGGGGGGGAGGGTTTGGGCCACACCCGGCGGTGCTCAGGGGTTACTCCTGGCTGTCTGCTCAGAAATTGCTCCTGGCAGACACGGGGGATCATATGGGACACCGGTATTCGAACCAACCACCTTAGGTCCTGGATCGGCTGTTTGCAAGGCAAACACCGCTGTGCTATCTCTCCAGGCCCATGTTTCTGAACTCTTAGCAATCAAAAATTAATTCAGTGGGGCCAGAGAGTTAGCATGGAGGTAAGGCGTTTGCCTTGCATGCAGAAGGATGGTGGTTCAAATCTCAGCATCTCATATGGTCCCCGAGCCTGCCAGGAGCTATTTCTGAGCGGAGAGCCAGGAGTAATCCCTGAGCACTGCCGGGTGTGACCAAACTCCCCCCAAAATTAATTCAAAATAAAATTCATGATGATTCTAATTATGTCTCATTGAGCTGGCACACGTTGCAGATCATGCAAGCAGAAATTTAAGAAACCTTTAAGCCGTTGAGCCATCATCCTGATCCCTATACTCTCCATTTATATATACTTTTTATCCAGCTCTAAATTTTCATGTCTGGTATTATAAATTCTATTCCTCTGTTGATTATATTTGCAGTTTTATTGTTTCACATGAAAATGCTATCATATGTTAATGCTGTATTGCTTTAACATGTGAAAAGCTAAGGTAGTCATTTTTCCCAGAGGTAAAATTAACTACTAGCCTTAGAAATCGCTTAAAGCACATACATGGACATACTCAGGTTGAAGCAACAGTACAGGGTGGGGTGCTTACTTTTCACCTGGTCCATGGTACCACCAAGACTGATTCCTAAGTACAGAGTCAAGACTAAACCTTGAGCACTACCAGTTGTTCTCCTTTTCCAAGAAAAAGAATATTAAGTGCAGTTACTCAAACAAATAAGTGTGGATGAAGCCGAGTTCCCTAGGCCTTTCTTATTAGAATATCCTGGGTGTTAGGCCAAATATTTTCCAGTTTGTAAAGTAGAACAACTAAATTTCATTTTTGTTAATAACCTCCCAACCCTGAACAAAGAAGAGTAAAATATTTTAATTCTAGTCATAATCTTGGGGCCATCAATTCTAATGTCTCCCACAATTTCCCTTCTAATGCTAGTTAATCTTTATTTTTCTCTCAAGTATGCTGACAAATACAAGAAATAATATTTGTTATTATTAAATCTAACAATATTCTACTTGCCCATACATGAAGAAATATACTACTATTTTGGTTCAAAGTATTAAATGTACTGTGAATCAACTTTCTTATGGCCTATCAACTTTCTTATGGCCTATTAGTAAAATATAGATTTTTTAGCAAACAATACATTCTATTGTATTTCTTTCTCTTTAGTATTTATTTAGCTGGGATGATATTTACCATTAAACCACAAAGAACAATCTAGTCATCTCCTCCAATTGCAGTTAAGTAAAACTTAGCTGGGAAATTTTATTGAGAACTAGTTTTTCAGAACTGGCAGATTTTTCCTATGCACTAAGACAATAATTTATCTCAATTTTTTTTAAACTTTGAACTTGAAAAGATTAAATTGGTCCAAAATGAGCTAGAGCCTTGTTTAACATGTTAGATGGTTTCATAATTTTGGAAGAATAACTTAAGATTTCTAAGTTAATGAAATCTCATAATTAGATTTATATTTTTTAATAGCTGCTAAATCAGCAGTTTTAGATGGACACATAGTTTTTATGCTTGTTATCTATTTTGCAAATTGGGGTTTATCTTTGAAACTCCAGAGTCAATTAAATGTTTTTTTAATTACCAAAATTTGTCATATATTTATTTTGGTCCATTTTGAAGTTTGTAAATGACAGAATTAACTTACCAGCATTTGAAAACTGATTACTGATTTGTCACATGATGAAATCTAAAGGAAAATTCATTTATAATCTTTTGAAAGAGAAGTATAATATGGTGATTTGTAGTGCATTCTTATGGATATATATCTTTAATGTTATGTAGCATATCTTGTTTTAGTTTACAATAATGTGGATTTGGCAAAATATATTTAGCATCACAGTGATGATAATGAATAGATCACTGGCCCCAACACTGTTATAAATTACCTCTTTGTATTCTAACTTCTTCCATCCCAACTAGTGATAAGTACTGTGTCCAGTATGATACAGTCCCAATATATTTCTTATCCAAAATATCAAATGTAGTCATCCCTTTGCATCCTTCTAATTACTGATATTCCCTTCCACAGATACCAAAATCCATATTTTTATCATCTCAGAGTCAATTAAATTTATCAGACTGCATACTTACTATTAGGAGTATAGCATGAACAGATATTTAGAGTGAGGTAAAACAAAGGTCAAAATTATTAGACATATTTCACCATGAAACATGTTACATGAAAGCATTTTAGAAAAACGTATTTCCAGCTTATTTTAAGTGATTACCAGACTGACATGGATGAAAATGATTATAGTCCATTCAAATTTGCTAGAAATAGTCATCTTGTCTTGCCCCTTTTTATTTTTTGAAACCTCTTGTCACAATTATGCCACTAGGTGTCAGTAATGACACGACATCATAATGCCACTAGCAATGTGTTCACCTATTTTTTTCTGATCTTTCCATTTTACTTCCTGTTATTTTTACTACTTAGAAGAATACATTATTATGAGTACTTTTGTGTGCTGATAATTCCATACTATTTAATTTAACTTTTATAGAAACTATCTGCAAGGTAATGAATGAGTTTCTAGTATCCCCATTTCATTTCAGTAACAGAATAATAGTAAAAATATTAAGTTTATAAACCTACTTAAAATAGATTTAATCACTACTTATTAAACAATTTTTCTTATGTTATGAAGATAATTTCATTTGTGAAACATTTTAGTGTACAAATTGTACATATGCAGGATTGGAGCAGTACCATAGCAGGTAGGGCACATGCCTTGCATGAGTTCAGTTTTCCTGTGTAATTGTATATCATTTACAATTTAATAATTTTGATTGAAGGGCCGGAGAGATACTACAGTGGTAGGGCATTTGCTTTGCACAGAGCTGATATGGGATGGACTGTAGTTCGAATCAAATCCCTGCATCCAAAATAGTCCACCATTCCTGCCAGGAGCGATTTCTGAGCACAAAGTCAGGAGTAACCCCTGAGCACCACTGGGTATGGCCAAAAAAAAAAAAAAATTATTTTGATTGGATTTTTAGATTTTAAGACCTATTTTGTAAAATAGATAACAGTAAATATAGTATACCAGTCTATGCATGTCTCTCAGCAACTATAAAAATTTTAGATAAAATCATTTTTTTACATAAAATTTTAGCTGTGAAAGATGTTTTGTGCTTACACATGATTATTTCACTTCCAGGACCATGAAATTATTAGCATGTTAAAAGACTGAATTATGGGGCCGGGCGGTGGCGCTGGAGGTAAGGTGCCTGCCTTGCCTGCGCTAGCCTAGGACGGACCGCGGTTCGATTCCCCCGGTTTCCCATATGGTCCCCCAAGCCAGAAGCGACTTCTGAGCGCTTAGCCAGGAGTAACCCCTGAGCATCACTGGGTGTGGCCCAAAAAACCAAAAAAAAAAAAAAGACTGAATTATTTTGACCTGATTTAATCTTTATAAAGTTCAAGGTTAAAAATTAAGAATAGAGGCTGGAGCAAAAGGCATTTGCCTTGCATGTGGCTGACCCAGGATGGACCTGGTTTGATCCTCCCCAAGCCAGTAGCATTTTCTGAGTGCATAGCCAGGAGTAACCCCTGAGCATCACTGAGTGTGGCCCAGAAACCTCCCCCAATTTTAAGAATGAAATATTAGAGCTAGAGCAATAGCACAGAGGTAGGGTGTTTGCCTTTCATGTGGTCGACCCTGAGCAGACTTGGGTTCGATCCTCAGCATCCTGTATGGTCCCCCAAATCTGCCAGAAGTGATTTCTGAGCACAGAGCCATAAGTAACCCCTGAGTACTGCTGCCCCCCAAAAGAGTAAAATATTAACTGATATATTTTTTGCTTTTGTGCAATGATCCCAATTTCTTTAAGAAGGGTTGTCATGGGGCCGGTGAGGTGGCACTAAAAGTAAGGTGCAAGCACTAGCCAAGGAAGGACTGCGGTTCAATCCCCTGGCGTCCCATATGGTCCCCCCAAGCCAGGGGCAATTTCTGAGCGCTTAGCCAGGAGTAACCCCTGAGCATCAAACGGGTGTGGCCCAGAAAAAAAAAAAGAAGGGTTGTCATTAACTGCCTATGTATTGCAGTCCCAAAACAGGAGGAGACTAAATATTTTTTTCAAATCACAGAAAAGCCACAGAAAAATTATTGCTGAGGCATAAATTATTTCCTAGCTATAAAACTTTTCAAAAGCATTATTTATAAAATGAAATTCCATACTGTTTAGACTTCAAGGTTTTTTGTTTGTTTTGGGGGGGAATTTTTTGTTTGGGGGCCACACCCAATGACACTCAGGGGTTTTCCTGGGTATGCACTCAGAAATCGCTCCTGACTTGGGAGACTATCTGGGACGCCTGGTGATCAAACTGCGGTCCATTGTAGACTAGCGCGGGCAAGGCAAATGCCTCACCATTTGCGCCACACCTCTGGCCCCATAGACTTCAGGTTTTAATGTATGAATTTTTAAATAAACTATACATATTTGAATGTTCCAATGAAAGAGTTGTAGTTTGGAGATGTAACTTAATAGTAGAGCACATTCTTTACATATAATCTGAAAGAGAATTAAACACGATTTCACCTGCTCCTCAACCTTTAATAATTAAAGAAGCTTTTGCTTAAGACATTAATTCACAAAGGCAAAAAGAATGGGAGTAAATAAAAAGGAAATAAAATTTTGGATGCTGGCTATAGGATGAATGTTGAATAATTTCATAGAACTAAGAAAGCTAATTTTCAGCCTAGTTCCAGGGAAAGCTAAACGTATAATAATAGTAGATTCCTTCTGCAGAGAGTAAAATCAGTATCACTGAAACAGAGATTGCTGAAGTACAATTGTGTGTAATAGTATTAAACTGAAAATGAAGTTTTCTATTGAAAATTATGAACATCTAGAGGATAGAGGTAGTAATTAGGCAAGAGTTAGGAAGGTTCATCTTTGAGAAATCAGCCATTTTAACAGAAAAGAAAGAAAAGCATTATCATTGAAAATTCCCAATAGGAAGTAGCTTTCATAGAAAAATTACAATGAAAAGCACTTTTATTTTATTTATTTATTTATTTATTTATTTATTCATTTATTTATTTTTGGTTTTGGGGTCAGCTCAGGGGTTACTGCTGGCAAGTCCAGGGGATTATATGGGATGCCAGGATTCAAGCCACTGTCCTGCATGCAAGGCAAATGCCTTACCTCCATGCTATCTCTCTGGCCCCACAAAGCACATTTTTGAACAACATCTTGAACATTTTGAATGTTTATTCAGCTTTATTGTTCACTACATATGAGCAAATGTTAAAGGATTACTAAGCTCTTGAGGACCAAAACACTATGTATGTAAAACACAATTTTTAAAAGCAAGTTGAATATAGTACTACTTACGGAGATGCTAGAATGATTTCCTTTAGGAAAATAGCTAAACCAGCATACAAAGTTTGGATGACACTTGGGGAGTTGAAGTTGATACACTGTGAAATACACTGTGAAGTTGAAAAACATGTAAAAATTAAAACTTGTGAAAGTTGTAGAATTGAATTAGAATTAAACTCTTAAAAAAAAAAGCTAAGTAGAAAAGCACTTTTGTGAGTGAAGAACAGTAATTATCTCCAGGTTGAAGCTTCCCACATTACACTAAAGAAACTAATAGTTCAAGAAGCAATAATAAAAATATTTATGTAAATGTGTAATCCCTAAATAAGAAAGGGTTTAGCTTTCCATGAGATAGAGAGGTTATAAAACAACAGACTGATAGTTTTTGTACAAGCATTTTATAGAACTTAATTTTTTGTGCAAATAAAAATTCAACAGGAAAAAAAACAAAAGTATGAATTGTGATATTTTAAAAAAGAATAAGATATGCACAGAGTACTGTAAACTTCTTGGAGATACCTTGAATTACTTTAGAAAATAGATTTTTTCCCTGTAGAGACTGATAATTTTTTGTTTGTTTTTGTTATTAGATCAGATCCAGGCTGTGAAGACATGAAAAGATAGTGTTTGGAAACTTCAACCATTTTCACTTCAGGAATATATTTCAGGCAGAGTAAATATGTTTCATTTTTTAAAAAGATGTTTGTGCATATAGGAATAATTTATATTCTTCTGTTTAAGTTTATATATTCTCAACATAGAATTTCGGGTATGCTAACTGACCATTAACTATATAAAAACTAAAATTTTCTGAAGGGCGTCACAGATCTATAAACTTATTAGAGTCAATAATTGATTGTAATTAGAATATGTAAAAGTCAAGAGTTATAAGGTATCTCATTATGTCACAATAGTTTGGCATAACTTTTATACATTTTTAAATATCCCCTAATTATTTTGTTTCTATGACTTTGCCATATGCTTATGCTTAAAAAAGAGAACTTTAAATATTTATAAAAGACTGAGTAATTATATATTTAATTTTCATATATGCAACCATCAATAAAACATTTAATGTACCAAACAGTGTTGTTGTCTGTGTCTAAAAGAATAATGCTGTGTAAGTAGAATATTTGATATTTTACTGTTAAGCACTTGTAAATTATCTGAGATGAAGAAATACTGAATTTATTTACCCAGTGAATCTATATTAAAATATTCCTACATCTAAGCTAATTACTTCTAGGTAAATAAATTATATTCCTTATCTCCAGAGAAGTTAAATTTGAGTAAGGGAGAATCTTTTCATACCTACTTCTGATCTTATTGGCTGGATGAAAATATGGTATCTTTAGATGAAGGGCATAATATTGGGATGCTTTAATACTTTATTACAACTGACCTGTCTCTTTAAAAATCTGTTTTATTATAATACTATGTTAAAATAGCTTATGTTTCACCAAAATGGCTTTTGTTGTTTTTTGTTTGTTTGTTTTGTTTTGGGGTTGTACCCAGGGGTACTCAGGGCTTACTCCTGACACTAAGCTTAGGAATTACTCCCAACAGGCTTGTGGCCTTAGGAGATGTGGGGATCAAAACCTTTGTCATCCACATGTAAACCAATTACCCTATACACAGTATTTTGCTCTCTCCCCCAAAATGCCTTTATTTTTCATAAACTGTTACATATTCTTCAGAATTTTAGGTATCTCTGGCATTCATTTTATGCAAATTTGTGCAGCTTTCTCATAAGAGACCACTAAGAATTGTGAAGTATAATGTAAACTTTCATTTTAACATATACAGAACATGATGTCAATCTTTAAAAAATATTACATATGAAGGGATTTACAGTATGTAAAATTGAAAATAGTAAGTCTGAAGGTAAGCAATTTGTATTGGCAAAACTGTTAAGTGGCATATTTCATAGAGAAAGACAGTAGTTTGAATCTCGGCGTCCCATATGGTCCCTTGAGCCTGCCAGGAGTGATTTCTGAGCATAGAGCCAGGAGTAACCCCTGAGCGCTGCCAGGTGTGACCCAAAACCAAAACAAACAAACAAACAAAAAGACCATTCAGAACTGGGATATTATAGGTATTATAAATAAAGAGGCATTATGCTGTAAGAATAGCTAAAGGAATTGAAAACTATTACTGGAAAGGAAAACTCAGGAAAATCTTGAGGAAGTTATAGATAAGGAATTACTACTGTTTTCTATTTTTTTTACTTGTTTTGGGCTTTTAATACTATCTTTTAAACTCATCATTAAGTGTTCTGATAAAGGCAATTCTTAAAACTATGTTAATACTAAATTAATATTCCACAAACTAATATATGCCTAATCAGATACTCGGAGAGAAGAAAAATACTTTTCCCTTATTTACCTAATCTCCAAATGCAGTTTATAAACTAGCAGATCTTTACTCTACATTGTCTATTTAAGATTTATGAAATCTTACATCTTAAATTGGGACAATTTTCTTAGGGTGTCATATAAGTTAATAATAGTAGGTTTTTAAAATTAATATTTGTTTAGAAATACAGTAATGTAGTAGTAGTATTAAGAGTATGCCTTAAAGCTTTTGCTAGATGCTAGGTACTTTCTAAGCACTTGATATGTATCAATTCATTTAATCCTAATAATATCTCTAGCAGATAGAGTTACCATTATCTCTGTTATTTAGACCAACATTCTCCCCACATTCATACCAGCACCAGTTGTTCCTGTTCTTTTTGATATGTGCGTGTCACTGAGATATCTCGTTTCCCTGATTAGTGAAACAGAGCTTTTTTTTAATGTCTTTTAGTTATTTCTATTTATTTTTTGAGGAGGTTTAAATTTGTCTCTTCTGTTTGTATTTATTTTTTGAGGAAGTTTAAGTTTGTCTCTTCTGTTTGTATTTTTTTTTTTGAGAAAGTTTAAGTTAATTTCTTCTCACCATTTTTTAATAGGGTTAGGTGTATCCTGTAAAGTTCTACCAGTGCCTTATAAATCTTTGTAATTAACCCTTATCAGAGGATTGGTGGGTAAATAATTTCTACTAATTCATGGACTGTCTTTGTAATCTGCTCATCATTTCCTTTGAGATTCAGAAACTTCTTAATTTAGTAGTCCTATTTGTTTACCTTTATTTCGATGTGCTTGGTCCATGGTTTTTCATCCTAGAACCTTGAGCTTTAATGTCATTGAGTGTTCTGCCTACATTTTCTTTTATGTACCTTATGGATTCAGGTTTTATATCAAGGTCTTTAATACACTTTTTCTTTTTTCTTTAATTTTAGAAAGATATTAGAAAAGATGTTAGAAGGATGTCCAAGTTCATTAGGGAGCAGGTTGGGCCACACCCAGCACACTCAGAATTTACTCCTGATTCTATGCTCAGAAATTGCTCCTGGCAGGCTTGGGGAATCATATGGGATGCCGTGAATTGAACCACCATTTGTCCTAGGTTGGCTACGTGCAAGGCAAATGCACTACCACTGTGCTATCTTTTCGGCCCCTAGTGAAAAATTCTTAAGTATTGAGGAAGGTGCTATTGAGTCTTTATATTTAATAGGATTCTATATTACAGTAAAATAGTCTTAAAATTTATGCATCCTTTAGTAAAATGTAATCATTAATTTTAGAATTAAATTCAGTTTTACATTCAAGTTGAATCTTCTTAGATTTACTGTAGAGTATTGCTTATGTGTATCTTATGTACTGTTCTAATTAAGTTCATAAGAAATTCACAGTTCATGATTCAATAATCACAGATTCTACCTAACAGACCTCCTGGGACTTTATTGTATAGATTTATAGATATGTCTTATAAGTATACAGACATGTATATTTATTTGTAGACAGGTGTGTATATGAATATATACATATGCATATATATACATCTTTCATGATTTTTACCATGTTCTAGTAGTATTTTGTTGTTGTTGTTTGTTTGTTTGTTTGTTTTTGTTTTGGGGTCACACCCAGCAGTGCTCAGGGGTTACTCCTGGCTCCATGCTCAGAAATTGCTCCTGGCAGGCATGGGGGAACATATGGGGCACCAGGATTTGAACCAATGACCTTTTGCATGAAAGGCAAACACCTTACCTCCATGCTATCTCCCGGGGGCCCCTGTTGTTGTTTTTAACCACACCCAGCAGTGCTTAGGTCTTACTCCAGCAGGTGCCCTACCTGATGTCTTCACTCTGGCCCCCAATGATTTAGAAACTTTTATTTATTATTATTTTTTGAGTTGTTCGCTTTTGTAATTTAATTGTGATAGATTCATCAGCTATTAGCTTATCAGCTCTATAGCAATTTTTCGTGCATTTTAGATGCTATATCGTTAATGTCTCATACTGCTCACTAGTTCAATTTACAGTCAAAAAATACCATTAGTGTCCCATATTGTAAAATAATTTTGTGAATAATTTTATTTCATTTACTTATAGAATGACAATAGGCTAGAGGCAATATTTTATGCTAATTTGTGTGCTTTTCAGATATATCTAACAATATTTAATACTTATCACAGCTTGTTTAAGTGGAGTAGGAAAATGGTTTGCTTGGCAAGTGGGAGGTCTATATCTGATCCCTGACACCACATTACCCCTGAGTATACCCCTGGAATAGTCCCTCATAGGTAGCTTCCTACTCTTTCAATGAATGAACTGAGTAGTAAGTATTCAAACAGCAGCTATGTTTAGGAACGTACAATTATATTTCCTTTTAATAGAATAGCAGAATTACTAGCATTATGAAGATGACCTTATTTAGATTCAAAGATTATACAGTACTCTAGCTTTAATTACATCCTTATTTTTATTAGATTTATCTAAGTACCTCATATATTTTGCCTTCCAGAAGCAAATTGATAAAATACATGTACATCCTAAGGTCACTTCATAGCAGTAAAAATCCATGACACTAAAAGTGTCTTATTCTAAGGAAACCTAGGGATTATTCAATTAATTTGTGGGGTTTTTTTTTATCTTTTTTTGCTGTCCATTTAACTTTGTCCTACAAAAATCCTAAGGTCTTCTAATTAGTTGCAATCAGAAAATCCTTATTATGAAGGTATAAAAGCAATTTATTTAAAAGCAGTAAACAAAAAACTCAAGAACCAGACAGCAGACTCAAAAGTTTGGAGTCAAGCCTGCATGCATGAGATCCAGTATTGTCTGGTTCTCTGTTATTGCATGTACCTCCACCCCCTGAAATACTGGGTGCTGGATTCAAGCATGGCACTACCCAGCCTATGCAGTCAGGTGGGGGGGGGGGGTATCACCAGAAATAACCCCTGGGCATTCCCCAAATTATTCTTTATTCTTACTGAAAATCGTATGTATTGTGAGAGGCACTGCTGCCCTGGAGAAACTAAGGCCTGATTGAACTTAAAAAAAAATCATTTCAGGTTGCCTCCATGTGTGTGTCCTTAGACAGCTCACTAGCTGTACATTTATTTAATTATTTCAGGAAGCCTGGAGCACATCTTGGAAGCCTAAACCTGAGCAAAATAGAATATAAAATCATGTGAAACTCCTCAGAGAACCCTGGTTGATAGTTTGATGTTGAATTAACTGGATGCCACTCCATTCAGTATATGTCTTATTATTCATTGGTTGGAAACATCTTTGAATGTAACATCATGGACTGGTGTTTAGACGGTTTCTCTTCACCCCAGGGTGTGGCCTGGCTCTTCCTAATAAAAATCCCAGGTCTCAGTAAAACACTCTATTGCATTTCTGGCTTTCCTCTGTTGAGCTACCTGCTTCTTTGGAGCAAAAGGCTTTTGTGTTGGAATTCCAGAACCCATTTCACCCCCTTCAGTGTGTGTGGATTATTTTCTGCATCAATGTTTGCTTCCAGACTTGGGACTGTCCAATGTTCTGGTCTTGGCGCATTCACGTTGATTGCCTTGCAAAACAGCCAACCAAGTTTGATCCCTAGTGTCCCATAAGATCTTCCAAGCATTGTCAGGAATAACCCTGAACATCACTGGATGTGACCCCCCACCCCCCAAAAAATAGGTTAGCAAAAAGAACAAAGGTCTTCTGATGATGAGACTTATATTTAAAAAACTTGTTTTCCTTTAAAATTATTCTAAATTTTGCCCATTTTGGAAAAATGTGCATATGAGCTTGGCTTGCAGGGGCAAGTTTGACTTTTGAATGTCTGATTTCTTACTATATTAGCCTTTAATAAAGAAACTGACAGATTTCAGCCTCCTTTATTGAACACATCAGTCACTCTTACTATCCTTACCAATAGCTATTTGCTGATTGCCGTGTTAAGTGTTTTTTAAACAGGTATATCAGTTCCTGATGTTCTCAATGGGTAGTCAACATTTAATTGTATGTCTGAGGTTGCTGAATGGTAGCTATTTCTCATTGTGTGTTGAGAACACTTGAAGCCCTCTGAATGGCTTAACTTTTCAATAAAGTCCAGAGAGATACCTGAGTATCCACAATTTAGCTTGCTCAGAAAGAACATGAGTTGAAATTCTGGGCACAATTCTTTGTAGAACCATGCAATTGGAACTGATCCAATAAGGAAGTTCATTTTAACCTTCTTATATACTGTTTTAAGCATATTTTGTAAGCAATTTTCAGATCCAGGTTCTTCATCTTGTTTCAGCTGCCACTGATTATAGACTCTAGCCAAGTAATCAAGGTACAATTTAACAGTGCCCCACATCTCATTTCCTATTTCACAGCTCCAGTACTTTTGTTGCTATGGCCCCATTACTAACATTACTAACAAAGTATTACCCAGTATATAACCATTAACTGATGAGAGTAAGTAGCAAGTGAGTAAATACTTCCCCTCTTCCTACATTTTCAATCAATCACAAGCACGCTTAGGATGTACAAAATTTTTGGGCCCAAGCAGAGGCGCAGGGCGAAAGACATCTGCCTTGCGTGCTCTAGCCTAGGATGAACCCCGGCATCCCCAGGTCCCCAAGCCAGGAGCGATTTCTGAATGCACAGCTAGGAGTAACACCTGAGCATCCCCGAGTGTGACTGAAAAATAAAACAAAAAGCAACAACAACAAAAAAAAGATACAAAATTCTTGGGCCAGAGAAATAGTACTGTGGACAGACCACTTTCCTTGCATATGGGTTTATTCCTCCATCCCACTTATGATCTCCCAAGTACCACCAGGAGCAATCCCTAAGTAAGATGCACTAGTTTATGCCCCCCCCCCAAAAGGCAGAGATCCTAGGATGATCTTCGTTGAGATTCTTGCAACCTGTTTACTTACTAATGTTTAATAACATTGTATTACTATCTCTCTCCTAAATTCTACCTTTCTCTTTCTCTTTAATTGCCTCCTTAAGAAATAGCAAATGATTTCTGAGGAACCCAAGCTCTCAAATATTAGTTCTGAATTTTGATGATAGGAAGTTTTGGTCCACACAGGACTGCCTTGGTTGCCTCCAGTATTCTTGGGTATGCTTATTTAACCATCTCTGTCAATTAGCCTACTATCCAGAAATGATCCCAGGTCATTTGTGTGACCCCCGAAGCCCCTCACTCTAAACAAGAATGGATTGTCATTACAGAAAGATTGCAGGAAAGTACTTCAATTCTGACTCAAAAAGTGGAAATGAAGTCTCCTATTTATGTGGAAAAATTAAATACTTGCTGAAACCTATTTTGAGGGATGAGGGAGTACACCCAGCAGTGATCATGACTTAGTCCTGGCTCTTCCCTCGGGATCTCTCCAAATGAGGCTTAGGGAACCATATAAATGCCAGGAACCAAACCCGGACCAGCCATATGAAGGAAAATACCCTTCCCACAGTACCAGCAATTTGACCCCCTTGAAATATGTTTTTGTTTTGTTTAAGACTACATCCAGTTGTGCCACCCAGAGATCACTCCTGATGGAGCTTAGAGGGATCATAAGACCAACTGCCTTATTGAAGACTACATATTCTTTCCTCTTCCCCCCCAAATCTACATTTTACTGTTCATTAAACCTACGCCTAATATCGAAAGCATTAAAATAACTGCAGCAGCTGTGCGCAGAAGGAGCCCCAGGCAACAAAACTTCTGTAAAAGGGGAACCTTCCTTTAAAATCAGAGATGTGGTCCCAAAAGGCTATGTTAGATTTCCTTTGTTCTCTGTCATCCCTATATAGCCCATACCTACCCACTTCTCATCCAATCCAACCTTGATCCTGATGTTGCTTTGGTTAAGAACATTTACAGGAAGTATATGTCAATGTGGGGTACCTAAAGTTAGAAGATCAAAGAAGGTGGTGCCCGAGCGATAGCACAGCAATAGGGCATTTGTTTGCACGCGGCTGACCTAGGATGGACCTTGGTTCGATCCCTCGGAGTCCCATATGGTCCCACAAAGCCAGAGGCAATTTCTGAGAACATGGCCAGGAGTAACCCCTGAACATCACTGGGTGTGGCCCAAAAACCAAAATGAATAAATAAAAGGGGAATTCGCATATTATTGGAACAATGGAAGAGATTGTGAGATCAACAAAGCAGTTCACAAAACTTATGAATTCTTAACCATACTTTTTTTTCTTTTCTAATTTTCATTATAACACCGTGATTTATCAAGTTGTTCATTTCAGGCATTAAATGTTCAAACACCAATTCCCTCACTAGTATGGCGTTCCCTTTATCAGTGTCCCCAGTCTCCCACCCACCACCATAACCTGCCTCCAGATAGGCAAATCCACAATTACTTTATATTGCTTGTTACAACAAGGGCAAATGGATCATCCATACTGGTCATTTTGAAATGATCGTTGTATTTACCCCATGGTGTTACTAAAGTCAGCATCTAAGGGTTAATTGGACTCTGTTTGGTGCTAGCTGAGTCTTCTATGTTACTTTTTAGGCTGCTGAGCTTTGTAGAATACTATGTAACTTTCCCATCATATTTCTTTTGCTACAACTGGAATGACACTATGATTGTGATGTCACACAACTACATGATTTATGCATCTAAAACAAATTTGGGGAAAAATTATATATAAAATATATATAAATATATTTTATTATTTATATATTTATTTATTTGTATATTCATTGTTTATATAATTATAAATATATAGTTATTATATATAAAATATAATACTTATTCATATTTGTATGAATAGTTCATATATTTATAAATATATCATTTGTTTACTTGTTTGTTGTGATAATATTTATTATGTGTAATATATTAAATATAATATTTATATATTTTAATATATAAAATATAATAGTTATATATTTATCTGTTATAATAATATTTATTATTTATATATATTTATAATATATTAACTATATTATAGATTATATAAGTATAATCTAGTATAAAACATTTATAATTTAAATATATATTCGATTATATATATTTATATATATATATAACAAATTTGGTTAAGTTGTGGAGCTGGGTCCTTTCTGCCACTGGGTGTTGGGTGTAACTTTGGGCTGCTGTACTTATACAGAAAGGGAATCTGGCCTCTTCCCTTTCTGAGAGTATGAAAGAAGTATCAGTCAGGACTAGGCTACCTGGGAAGTATTAGCAACCTCTATTTTCTTTTGAAGCTTAGCAGAGGAGCCAAGTCATTTTTCTGCTGGGAAGATGGTGATATTGGGCAGGGGCAGGATATGTGCATGGGCTCAACCTAAACCCCTTCCAAAAGGTAAGACCCTAGAGTTTTTAGTCCTATATCCAATCTTACCTAAACAGATTTAGCTGCACATATTTTATTTTCAGTCATAAATCTGGGCCATTTCTTTTTTTTT